>JAXGGA010005070.1:0-81579 GCA_038373865.1 Uloborus plumipes
TGGGAAAAGGGTTTCCTATCGCCCCCGCCCAAAACATATTCTCTCAAATTTTAAAATATACCTACCGCCCCCTTACCGCCCAAAATATATCCACCACCCCCCTGCCGCCCAAAAGAAGTTCACCGCCCCTCAACATTGTCCCACCGCCCACCAGGGGGCGGTATCGCCCCCGTTGAGAACCACTGGTCTAAATAATTCATATTTGGAACCTTTTTTTAGAGTAAAATTCATTTTGATGGAGAAAAAACCGAAACTCTAAAAATTGATTATTTTGAAGCTTATTTCGACAATTACTGTACAAAACTACCGATTTCGACTTTCAAATTCGGATTGGCATATTCGTAATCTGCATAAGAAACTGAAAAAAAAAAAAATGACATCTCACCCAGCTCTATCCCTAAAATGATACAATTTTCGGTTTGGCTGATAGACTATTATAAATTTTCATTAGAGATGGAATGACTAAACACAATTTTTTTGTCGTGTTTATACAGTCAGCTGACGTAAAATCCACCACGTTCGAGTCAGCTGATTATTTTTTTTCTTTTCTACACGATATAATTTAAATAATAAACGAAGTTTCCGCCCGGACGGTTTCATTTCAGTTATTTTTTTAACGCATTTAAGAGGCTGCTGTTGTTGCCTAACATTCCCACGGCAGGGCCGTAACCAGACTATTGTTTCAGGGAGGGTTTTACAGACACTTTTCTCCTGAAATCTATGTGATAAATAAAATTTGATTTTATGTTCTATTGCTTTTCGTTACAGTAGATGCTTAAGGGACATTAACATAAAAACTTAAATTGCAATATATCTTTCCAATAAAGAAAAATTGATGTTTACAAAGCATCTTCGCCCCAGTTAAAAAGTGTATCGTTGTGTATGAAATTATGTTTGCAGAAACTACAACAAGAATTGCAGATAAATCAATTAATTTGTACTATCATTCAATAATGATAATATCATTTTTCAAATGAAATTGAAAAGTAAGTAGGAAATTTAAAAATAAAATAGTAATAATATTATTTTTCAGCTAAAAAGGGCATTAAAAAGCATATTTTGGAATAGTTTTGTAAAATTTCGGAGGGGGTTTGAACTTTAAAACCCACCCCTTAAATACGGCCCTGACCCACGGCACCACCATGAGGTTTCATAAAAACATCATATCTACCACAGAAATGAAAATTAGCCGGGATGAAATTGGTCAACAAAATCCCGCTGGCTCCCGGACTATCAATCAGAAATGAAAATGTTATCATCTAATTTCTACAAGTTTCCTGATAATGACGAATTTTTGCAGTTTGTGTGAACAAAACAAAGTCTAGTTTAAGTGTGCTCATTTTTCAGATGAGATATATTAATATGACGTATTAGGACTTTAGGGATTAGAGTTCAGGGGAGTTTGATGCGGCTTGCGTGTGAATAAATAAGAGCTTTTTTTTTATTTCTTACAAATGCTTTGAAAAACTATTGTTACTCGTCTTTCAGTTTCAATGTTCTTTTTGACTTTTAGCAGAATAGCACCGAGGACCCCCTGTCATGAGCTCTTGCGGACTACACTTTGGGAAACTCTGATCTTAAATACAAATGCATTTGGATTTACATTTTCTCTGACAACGTCTTTTCTTCACAAAGATGTAAGAAGATTCGATGGATCTAAGGGGAAATAAGAGCAAACCGGGCCTTTGCGGAAAATATACTATTTTACTGCATTTTGTTTGTTGAAACTGGACATAAAACATTGGATACAAAAGCTTGAAAAAGGTGGTTAAGGCTGGTAGTTTTAAGATTTGCTTCGGAAAAATCGTAGATCCGGCACTGTCGCGAAAATTTCCCATAATTTCCATCTATAAAGACGCAGTTGTTTGCAAATTTAGATCAAGTAGCCAAACATCCGCTGCCGTCTGTTTGCCGACGTCTTTTGATCATCCAAATGCTCAAAATATGCAGGAAAACAAAGCTCAAAATATTATCTACAATTTGTCTGCGACATTTCCTGCCAATACAAGATAAGTTGCGTAATCTAAAGACAATCTATGAAAAAACAGTAAGATTATTTTTGTTACTTAGTATTTATAACGGAAGATGAGAAGGATTCGTGAAAATCATTTTGAAAAAGCAGCTTGTAGCCCGGTTAGAACTGACAAGTTCAGAAAAACTAAAGCTGAAAATCGCTACAGACCTTGAACACATCATTATAAACGAAATGTCAAATGTCCCCTGAATTCATTGTTATAAAATAAACACATTAAAAGTGCATATAAATTGCCACTCTAAAGCATGTGGAAAAGTTTTTCTGTTAAGTTCTCTATTTCTTTTTTCTCTGCGAGGCTCACATAAAGGGGGCCACTACTACCTTTTCTTTTTTTTTTAAGATCTCTTTTTAAATTTAAAAACTAGCTCAAAAACATGCACATAATACGTAAAGGAGAAAGAATGATAATTTTTCCAAAAAATTCAGAAAAGGAAACACGTACAGTTTAGATAGAAATTTTTCTCAGAGAAATGGCATTAATTGGCTGAAAATAAGATATCAAAATTCCTGGAGCCATTTAAGGAAGATTCGTTCACTTATTTAAATGTATCATACATGTTCAATAGCTGTATGCATAGAATAATACTATTAAAAATTAAGCACATGTCTCAAATGCGTTTGAAAAAACCTTTAAAAATATCCGAAAATGAAGATTTGATAGAAGATGGAATCGTTAAATGAAACTGAGCGGAGGGGAATAATAGTTATTTTATGATAAATTTTACTCATATGAAATAGGTTTATTGTTTGTTTAATTCGTTAGTGATTTGAATTTTATGATTCTATATATTTTTAATACTCCTCTAAATTCTGGAGGATACTGAGCATTTCATTGCTGGATAACCTCTAATAGAACACGCAAAGTCGTTAATGCAATACGATCGCTTAAGTGGGAGCGAGTCTGATGCAACCGAGTCCTAAATTGCTCCGGACAGAACACCTGTCGCACGATTTGCGTTGAGGATATGATTCTTCGATGAATAATCACGGGACATTTTCGGCGGGAAGATCATCTTGACATGGAACTCGGTGACGTGGAAGTAACTGAGTTGAGTACAGGTGCTAGGTATTCGCCCCACTTTGTTTACAGATGATGTGTACGCTGTAGCGGTGTATTTTGGGAAAGATGTCTTGTGCATTTTACAGAAGTAATTAAGTTGTTTGCCGAAAGAAATAGAATTTATTTCTTCCTCATGATTTGAAGAAATAAGAATAAAGTTGTTGCGAGAGAGACAGAGAATACGTATGTAGTGCAGAGTGTAGAAAAAGACAAAACCTGAGAATTTTGTTATAACTAGACATGGGCCGAAGTTTCAGCCATTTCAGCTTTAGTCTGGCCGAAGCACGAGGTGTGTTTCAGTCGCTTCAGCCTATAATAATTTATGTTGAAAATTTTCATTTTAAAACTATAATTTCATAAAGTATTGTCCGTTAGGCTATGCACTATTATAAAATACTGGCAGTACCCGCACGGCGATGCCCGTGCTATAAATGCAAAGGAAGTCAACTGAATAAATTTAAATTCACTCCAACCGTCTAAAATAAAATTATTATATTCTTTAATTTACATGTGCTTCATAACCTTTTAAATTCCTCTAATGTATTGAGCCCTTGGAATCAGACACTGTTAAATAATTAACAGTACATTATATTTGACTTGAAAATTCTTAGTAAATGAATATAAATAAATTAAATTTAATCACATTTAGCTAATAATTACATGAGCACTTTAGCTGCTTTCAATAAAGCTAGTGAAAAGTGATTTTCTTACGCATTTCTAGTGTTGATACGTGGATATAGAAATACCAATTTTTAACATTTACCAATTCCTGGATTTTGTAACAGCCATATTTTCCTTAGTCTGTGGAGTTAGCGACAAAAACAGCCGAAATATTTCACTTCCAGATACCAGTGTGAAATTTGGTACAGAGCTTATGTACATATGTAAGAACAAAAAACCGCCGGGAGACACTTGATCAGGAGTCATGAACTCCCGTGATGACGTCATCAAATGGCCGCTTTTACAGGTAAATACGTTCGTTTAACTGCTTAAAACTCCATCATAGATTCAAATATTGCAAAACTCAAATATATCATCTAAAAGCTCTTTAAAAGAGCTATCTAGAAAGATTTAATTTTTCCTTCTAAGGTCAAGGGCCCACCTGTGATGTTGATGACGTCATTTGAGGCCATTTCGATGACGTCATTACAGGTGTGCCTTTGACCTTAGAAAGAAAAATTAAATTTTTCTAGATAGCTCTTTCAAAGAGCTTTCAGATGATATATTTGAGTTTTGCAATATTTGAATCTATGATGGAGTTTTAGGGGGAGTTAAACAAACGTATTTACCTGTAAAAGCGGCCATTTTGATAACGTCATCACAGGTCGGCCCTTGACCTTAGAAAGAAAAAATAAATCTTTCTAAATAGCTCTTTTAAAGAGCTTTCAGATGATGTGTTAGAGTTTTGCAATATATCAATCTATGATGGAGTTTTAAGCAGCTAAACGAACGTATTTACCTGTAAAAGCGGCCATTTTGATGACGTCATCACAGGTGGGCCCTTCACCTCAGAAAGAAAAATTATATCTTTTTAAATAGATCTTTTAAAGCGCTTTCAGATGATATAGTTGAGTTTTGAAATATTTAAATATATGATGGAGTTTTAGGGGGAGTTAAACAAACGTGTTTATCTGTAAAAGCGGCCATTTTGATGACGTCATTACAGGTGGGCCCTTGACCTCAGAAAGAAAAATTATATCTTTCTAAATAGATCTTTTAAAGCGCTTTCATATGATATAGTTGAGTTTTGAAATATTTAAATATATGATGAAGTTTTAGGGGGAGTTAAACAAACATATTTATTTGTAAAAGCGGCCATTTTGATGACGTCATTACAGGTGGGCCCTTGACCTCAGAAAGAAAAATTATTTTTTTCGAAATAGCTCTTTTAAAGAGCTTTCAGATGATATATTTGAGTTTTGCAATATTTGAATCTATGATGGAGTTTTAAGCAGTTAAACGAACGTATTTACCTGTAAAAGAGGCCATTTTGATGACGTCATCACGGAATGACATTGACCTTCGATCAAGTGTCTCCCGGCGTTTTTTTTGTCCTCCTATTTGAATTTAAGCCCCACATAAAATTTCAGACTGGTATCCAGAAGTGAAATATTTTTGCACTAACTCCACGGACTATTAATAAAGTTGTAGGTATACAATTTCAGTTTTTCTTCAATTTATTAGGGCGATTCTCTGTAAACTCGTCATTTTTCACACAAAATCTGTCCGGGCACGGTTTTTAGAAATGTTCGTATAATCATAATACTATTGCTCAGAAAATGAATCTATTACTTTGGTTTGAAAGAGGCAAAGAGGGCCAATTGAAGTTTGTTTTTCTGATAAATCATGGTAGGGGGTAAGTCCCCGGCTAGTAGGCAGGGGACTGTTCCAGGTGACTGTGTTTTTGCTCTTTGTTGCATAATATCTGCAAAACTATTGGAACATAATTAGTTACGAGATTACCTATAAATTAAGGCGCAAATCGTGGATATAATAACTGATATGTTTTATAATTAAATTAATTGACATTAATAAAATCACTTCCCAGAGGACTGTTTTCGCAACGATCCTGATGCATACTTTCATCCCAAATGTGGCTCTCAAACTAAGCAAAGTAGCGTTTTAACACCGTTCCCGGCGACTTCGGCAAATTTACACTGATTACTTTAAATTTCATGCCAAAAAGAATTTTCAAAAGCTATAGATTTTTCGTAATACAGCTTTGAATTTGTTGCAGGGGACTGTTTGAAAAAACTCCGGACAGAATTTACATGACAATTTTAAGTTTTAGAAATACGTAATTATGCCTTATTTCATAAGAAAAATATAGCTTCATTATTCTATTTTTAGGTATGAATTGCCAAATTTATGAAGTGTTAATAGGTGTTTTGAAATACTATCTTTAACAATTAGACTATGAGATTGGGACAGTCAGGGGACTGTGTTTTTGGCGCTTAGATAATTTCTAGAAAAAAAAATTAAATTGTTATCACTCCAAATACAATTGGGCCAAAAAGTATCAATGCTTTACTTGTATTAAGAGCGATAATCACTTTATTACACTTTATTATTTTTAAAATACTCAGTTCGGACAGCCAATTACCAGTTTACAGAGAATCGCCCTTTAATATGTGGACAAAATTTAATCCATTTTCTAGATATTGATGAAAATTATTAAGTAGTCCAGTGTTATAAAACATCCTGAGAATTAACAAATTAAAATTGAATTTTTATTTATTTTTTATGAAGCAAAACATGAAGACCTTGCTCATGTCCCATTCCTTGCACATAAACTTTTGAGGAAAGATATTAAGTTTCGATTTAATTTGTTACTTCTCAATGAAAAAGCTTATTTTCAATTTAATTCTTTTTGAAATAAACATTTCCAAAACTAATGATATTAAATATTTTTTCAAAAATATTAATACTGAATGATAAGTAAGGAAGAATATCTGTGCTTGACTCTAACAAATTGAACTTCAAAATTTTTAAATTAAGAATATTTAGATATCTGTTACATACGCAATATTACGATATAATGTAAATAACAGATAATTTCTGGTTAAATTATTCTGTGATTTAATATTTGATAATGTAAATAACAAATAATTTCTAGTGAAATTGTTCTGTGATTTAATATTTGATTATATCAGTTGGTTTTATTATAATCATCTACTCAACTGTTGTAGGAGATTCGTTTTTCATATTCCAAAAAATGCTTCATATTGCTCATTTACAATTACAAAAATAGAACTGCTTGCTTTTCTGGGACTACCAGTATAAAGCAAAAATAAGTTCTTTAGTAAAATTGTTTTTTTTTTTTAAACAATTTCACTAGTTGAAATTCCAAGAGTCTGAGTCGGATATTTTCATCTTCTCTGCCAGTGCTGCTGAGTCAGAGTCGGAGTCTGACTAATTTTTGGGGCAAAGAAGTCGGAGTCGGAATCGAAGGTTCTAAAATTCCACGAGTAAGTCGTTTTTCCTCCGACTTCACAGACCTACTAATTTCTCTCTTTTCCCTGTTGGTTTAAAGTTATGTGCGAAGAAAAACTTTAGGTTAAAATTATAGTCTGAAGAAACTTTGGCTAAAGTGACTGGACTACTGCAGATTTGTTCTTTCGTAACCTAAAGACTATTATTATACTTTCAATTATTTATTTATTTTGTAGTTGCTTTTTTTTCTTTAGTTAGCTATTAATTTAGGTCAGATAACCATATCCGTGTTCATAGCATGCTGTAATTTAAGCGATTTTCATCACAATTTTGAGAAACCAAATCGAGGTCACTATTGTTTTGCGACTGTTATTTTGCAGTTGATGATAAGATGAGGTTAATAGTCTACTCAAACAATAAAGGGCAATACTGGGGAAATTCTTTAGTTGCCTCTGTCCGGTAGTAACAATTTCACTAGAAGCTACTTTTCCTTCAAAAAGTCACCATATTTTTAACTCAAAAAATTAAATCATACACTTCTTAATTTATTAAAATTAAAAATCTTAAACCATTAATGAATGTACGTAGTATGATTCTAATGAATTAATTTATCCAAAGCCAGTACTTTGATTTTTAGTATTTCAGTAATAACTAAAGGTCGAAACTAGCAGTCACCACCCGCCAGTTTCGACCGAAAAAAATTTGGCGACTACAAAATGAGATACTGACGACCTACATTTTTTCTGAACAAAAACACAAAATGACGATGGATTTTGCCGCTTATCAAAAGGAAATAACCATCAGCATCGCCATTGGCGGCCAATGTTATCTTGGAGAGAAAAGTGACCCATGTACTTTACAAACCATTTAAATACATAATTTCAATTCAGAAAATGCAATGAAATTTCGTTGGAAAAGTAGTCAAAGATGAACAATTTATGATTAATCAGCGAAAAAAAAAATGAAATGCTTATTAAACTTCAAGTATGCATATGTGTGTTTATATTTTGTTTTATTTGCATAACATCTTATTATTTGAATTTTAAAACGGATAATTTTATTTTTCAGAAAAGGTTTGTATTTTTGTTTTCTAAACCCTTTTCTTTTTCTAGTTATTTAGTTAAGATATATGCTGGTACATAATATTACAAAATGCCGAATGAAGTGGATTGCGATTTCAGTTTTGGAACATGGTTCAAAGTGGATACTAAGTTTTTTGGGTCTACTGGCCATTGGCCACTATTAAATTTTTTTAGCATCAAGCTTTAGCTATTCCTTAATACCTTCCATACACGCCAAAGTGTTTAGTTTATTTTTTAAGGTGGTGATCGAGTGGCGATTGAGATTTGCCTTTTCTTTTTTTTTTAAATCACCCAGTAACCGGGGATGATCACTGATTTTGCCCTTTATCAAACGGTATAAAAGTTTTTTCAAAATTATTCGCAAACTTAAGTTGGTGAAACGCACACAGTGCTTTCGGATTTTTGACATTCTACTTTATATATTTTTCATCGTCTTGTCTACCCTTGTATCATGGGGAAATGACGATAACAAAGTGGTATTCCTGTTTTTTCTAATTTCTACACCTGAAAATTAATTCAAAAGCAACTTTTATAAGAACACATCGGTGATCAAAACCACTGCCAATATAGTTTTACCGTAATTAACTTCGAACGTTTTAGTTCTCTTCAACTCAATCATTTGCCTACTTCCATCACAATTTCTCTATTTTAATTCAAAACGAGTTTCTTTTTTGAGCAGTCCGATATCGTTTTATAGTTTTTCCTGAAACCGTTATGATTTAAATTCTTCAAACAATTGTTGCGCAATTTTCAGAAAAATCGCTGACATTCACTCAAGGTGATTCCTCAGTGATATCGGTGATTCATATAGTTTGCAAACATTGGCTGAGGAGCAGCCAATAAACGGTGTATTCGTAGCTCTACATTTTCACCAGACATGTGGGCATAGAATAATTTTGTGTGCTCAGTTGCTCCATGCAGGCTAGATAAAAAATAAAAATAAATAGAACTGAGATGATAGCAAAGAATCGATGAAGGATATAGAAAATGTATCTTAGGCAGGAAGTATGTAAACATAGTTCTAAATCCGTTGTAATGATCGATAGTCAAATACTCTGAGTTATAACATTTAATTAAGATCGGAAACTACGTCCTTTTCATGACTGTGTAATGAAACAGCACTGCAAACTTTAATAAGATTTATATGTGATCAAATATTTTTTTTCTAAGTTTAAATAGAACGAACTTTTGAGAAAGGCATCACAAAATAGAGCGGAGTTTCTGTTTCTATACGGTTTACCTTCATCTTCCCTACATGATAAATTCTTAAAACGTTTGCAAAAAAAAAAAGAAGAAAACAAAGGGGGGGGGGGGGAAGAAAGAAAGAAAAGAAAACTATCGAAATCTCAACACTAATCGATGCCCCTTTCTTCCTCGAATAAAAATTTAAACAGAAATTTGGAACCCTTCCTGGTAAATAAATTGATATGTACAAGAAAACTTGACAATGAAATTCTACGTAGGATTTGAATTTTATTCGCGTTTACTCGAAACTTAACCCTCGTGGGTCCCTCCCATTTCAGTTACACTCAAGACCCTTGGGGTCATAAACGACTCCAATGCTTCCTTTAATTAATTTATTATGATTATTGAATATTACACGCATTATTTAAGTTCACACACTTTTTAATGCTAAAAAAATAAAAATAAAAAGACACAATCAAAGTAAAATTTAGTTTATGCATTAAAAATTAAAATTTTAGAGCAAAACTAACAATAACTGTAGATTTATTTACAACTGTAACAGACCTGAAAAACATGGTTTTTTGCAACTGAATTTCAAGCACTTATGACATTTTTCGATACATTTTCTGTCCAGTTCTCTTGGACAAAAGTTGCAACGTCCTCTTTTTTTGGCATTCTGGGGAAGTGACCCCAAGAGTCTTGTGTGCAAAAAATGCAATTCGGGAAAAATAAAACACAATAATAGCATTATTTTGAATAGAAAACTAGAAGAATAAAACCCACAAAATGCCATTAAAAACAAATGGTTGATTAACAAGATATAGTAAACAGAAATTGCATCGGGGTCACATATGACCCCAAGGAACCCACGAGGGTTAAGTAAGTCCACTTATATATCCTTTTTCTTCTCACTGCTTCAAATGTTGATAATGGAAGGAGTGAAGTAAACTTTTTGAGAGCAACTTAAACAAAGTGTAAACATTGTTATCCCATGCTCATGTGTCTTTAAAAGAAAAATCACTTAAAAAGGTGGGAAACATTAAGGGGAATTCCTCTTCACTTGCAGTACTAAATTGGTAATTTATTAATAGTGTATTGTTGATGTAGCAATATTTCACTTCATTCACCTTGTTTAAGTTTCAGAATACTTGAAATTCAATGGGTGTTTTGAAGTGCAGTTTATCTATTTATTAAAAAAAGAAAAGAAAGAAAATAAGTTTACATTTAAAAGAGTTTCATGACGTGCATTTTCAAGCAGTTTTGTTCGAAGAATGCAGAAAATTTTAGATTATGATAAAATCCTACGAAATTCATTTCTCTACGGCTCAGAAAAAACAACTTTTTAGTCGCAAATAGAACTTTAAACCGTTACATTTCTGGTGAGAAATACTTAAAAGAAAGAATTGATTAATAAGCTGCAAGAAGATAAAGATGTAGCTAAATCCGGTTAAATTTAGAAGCGAAAAGCGTCATTGTACAACAAAAAAGTATCTTTTATGAGATTAGCTCCCATTAAGTTTTAAATATAGTAACTGCTGGCGTCATCGAAAAAAGCCTTTTTCCTTTCTCTTTTTCTCTCCCTGCTCCCTTCCCTTAATCCTGGAGTATTTGTTGGTTGAAGTTATCGCATTCATGCAAGATTTCTACACAGAGTGAGACTATTGCATTGACCTGTCATTAAAATTAAGTCGTTTTTATAGACTTATGCTTCAGTTTCCTAATAATTTAGGTTAATAATAATTAAGTAAATAATTTAAGTTTTTTATTTTTAATCAGTTTTTATGGTAGTAAAGGTGAGATGCAGCATTTGAAACCTATTCCCTTTTTGTACCAAAATAACAAAACTAATAGTGACAATAAAAGGAAGAATAATACTGTCTGATTTTTTGTGAGGTAAAAAAATTCCGCTTATTTACGCATGCGTCAGGTCTTCTCTGATCTTACCAAAATAGGGGTGATAAGTAAGATATCAGTAAGGGGAAGAATAACAAAAAGCATTTTGAACCGTTTCAAACAACGTGGAACGTTGCTAATTTCAAATACATAGTTTAGTTGAATATGTCAAAAGAATAGCAAAAATGTGGGTTTTAAATTGAAAACTTCGGAAAGTTCCCACTCACAACCCATCATCCCCTTTTTAAGTGGAATGGTTCGCGAGTGCTTGGCGCGCCTTTCCAACGCCTCCTAAATACTAAATGCCTGTAACTTTCTGGTTTTTAGCACAGAGCAAAATTTCATCCTTGGTTCACGATACACTGCCATCTGCCATCTACCAAAGTTCTTCGAGAAAGAGAAATTAATGATTGGTTCATTTCTAAATTTAAATTTAAAAATCAAAAAATCAAAAAATTTATTTCGAATATTGTTTGGATCCATCGCCAATAGCTGCAAAATGGCCCTTGGATCCGGAGATCTACCGAAGTTCTTCAAAAAATGAACGATTGGTTCATTTCTGAATTTAAATTTAAAAATTAACCAATCAAAAAATTTCAACGACATTATCGGAATGCTGCAAGGTGGCGTTTAAAGTTGAACTCATCTTGACAGTAGCAAAGCAAATGTTATAGGCATTTAGTATTTAGGAGGCGTTGGCCTTTCACGGACAGACAGTACCATCGGGACCCGTTCACAGGATAAGCAACCACTCACAGCACAACACATTCACACAAAGAAAGGACAAGAGAGAGGAAGTACGTCCATGCCCGAGCCGGGATTCGAGCCCGAAACCTCTACACCAGAATCAGACTTCTCTGACCACGAGACAAGTGCGTATTATAGCAAATAGAAGAAAATGGTGGTGCAGGGCCGTATTTTAGGAATATGTTTTAACAGTTCAAACCCCCCTCCGAAACTTTTCAAAATTATTACAAAAATGCTTTTTATAGTTTTCACTGAAAAAATATTATTGCTATTTTATTTTAATTTTCTTATTTATTTTGGAACTGAATTTGAAAAATTGAAATTATCATTTTTGAATAATGGGGGAGTTTCCTTTAGTCAAAAGTACTACTTTTTGTTACTGAAATTGTTAGAATGATATAAAAAAATAACATGGGCCCGGAAAATACTTTAATTTTCCCAACAGTTTATTTTTTATTAATTTTTTTAAATACCCTACCTTGAAAACGGGGCGTGGTTTTTGTGACGTCAGTGGTGCACCTACCAGCTCTCTTTCCAATAATAACACCATTTTGCTTGACTTGAGTTGTCCAATCGCAGGAATCGGTGACGTCACGACCTTCGTCATCTCACTACAACCAATTAGATTTCGCGCTTACGTGCACCACTGACGTCATGCGCAGATGTTTTTTTTTTTTTCGGAATAGCATCTGCGCACCGGTTAAAATAATTCATAAAAAATATATAACTGTGTCGAAAAATAAAAAAAAGGTCAAGTCCTATGTTTTGAAGCATGTTTTTTCAGAAAAAAATACTTTTGAAATTCCGGAAACTGCCCCATTGTACAAATTAAGTATTTTTCTGCAGTATTCCAGTATTTATATTTTTATTGTAGTTATTGCAAACATAATTTCTTAACAATACACCTTTTTCTTCGAATTTTTTATTCCGCTAAAAAAAACACCAAAATTCTGCAAATTTGTAGGTACTAAACTCTGTATTTAACACATATTATAAGTGACCCCCCCCCCCCCCGCAAGATAGAAATTTCAAAAGTACTCCTTCGAATGCTCGAAAATGAGTAAACTCATCTATCCAGATTTTTTTTTTCTTCATTGAAAAAATGAGTCTTTTTTTTTTTTTTACATTTTTCATGTTAATACCCTTTTAACACCTATTGTAACAAAAATCAACAGAACATGAAATCAAATTTTACTAACTTTGTGGATTTCACGAGAAATATGTTTGGAAAACCCACCCCTAAACTAAGGTCTGTGGTGGTGTATTCTAAAATGGAAAACCAGTCAACGTATTAATGCTCAAAAAAAAAAAAAAAAAGGTGGGGGGGGGGGGGGTAGAAGGAAGATGAACGGAAAAGGAAAGAATGAAAGGAAAAATGGAGTAAATATTAAACTTTGATGGAGAAAACGTAAAACTATATACAACCGGCACTTAATTGCTCACAGGGTAGATAAATATTTTTGTTCAGTCAAATATTTACTGCTAGTTGAGTCAGTTGCCCGGAACACGTAACCGCAGAAGGTATTTTTAATTATATGTGCTTTGTTATTGTTTTCAGATTTCTGGAAGGTTTTTCAACCATGCTAGAAGGAGAAAACACATTTTATGATCATATTATTATTTCGCTGTAAAGGAATAAAATTACGAATAGCCAATGCTGTTACCAGTTGTTTGCCATTTTAATGCAAACCTTTTGACTTTCTTATTCTACGCTAAGAGATTAGTTTTTTAATAGCGATATTTATTTCATTTTCAACCGCAGTTACCGTTATGGTTCCTATTTCAGATTGGACCTGGAGGCTTCCACCGAGCGGGTAGACGGTGCTCCACCTCCTCGGAGGTCCACCAGTCCCTGCTGCAGGTCATCGGCGTCCGCCCCTCCTGGTGGTGGCGTCCATGTCCTACACACACACGCTCACTCCCTCCTGCACACACGCCGACACACACACACGCACGCCAACACAGAAACACACGCAAAAACACACATCTACAAGCAAACACACAAACAACCGCTATTCGTGATTGTGCAAAAGCATAATTTGAATTCATAATGTCAAAAATCAAATTATTTTTGTTGTTATTTAAATCTTACATCATATGATTTTTATCATGTTATTCATTTTTTCAAATTTCACCTCGTCTGTTAACAGCACCAAGGGGAATTCACTGCAACATTCAAAAAAAAAAAAAAAAAAGATCTTATTCGGAAATTTTGTTAATGATCGAAAATTTGCAGATTGTCGATCGAAAATGACTCCAAAGAAAGTAAAAAATTGAGTTTTTGGACTCTTTAAGTCCGAAAAATGTTCAGGAAAACGTCGTGATCTCCATCATTCCCTTTCCTAGTGTCACTTTTAGAGATTTTATTTTTAAGACTCCGATTTAGAAAAAAATTCCGAGGAGATCAGTGTATCCAACCTTTTTGATATAACTTGGTCGAAAGGGACCTTCCTTATCTCTCCCTTTTCCCTGAAATCATAAATGATAGCTCAAAAATGAATTTTTAGAGTCAATAAAAAAATTAAAAAAAAAAAAAAAAAAACTCTTTACAGTGAAGTATTTTCTTTTACCCTGAAAATAATCTATCTGTATAAAAATTGCATGCTGGAGTGACCATGATTACATTTGTGCAGTTCAATTTTAAAAATTAGTTTTTCCCTTTTAAACTTTTTTGTTGCTACTCATTAATTTCAATAAAATTGCGAATTTTACAGTTATTACTGTGCATTTTACAGTTTTAAACTTTTAAACTGAAACCTCTGCTTCCAGTATTATTCTGTAAAAACAATTAATTTTTTGCAGTGTCGGAACTACTTTTGACTTAAAAGGGGAATGCAAAAGAAATATCTTTCACTGTAAACGCCACTCGAAATACATTGCGTAATTAAGGAAAAAAAAGGACAAGAAAAAACAGACGATAGCAGAATTTTAAAAACATAAAAAACGCAGCAGACAGTTTCTTTTGGCATTTTTCTTTTCATTTCTTATCTTCCGCATCAAGGCTCTTGGGAACATTCTGAATGAAAGAGTGGAAAAAACAATAAAAGAGATAATATTTTGAACCCTTTTTTTCTTCCCTAATTGCGTAGAAATGGAAATTTAAGCTGCCCTCTAATTTGCAGAAGGTCACTTAGTGAAATATTACTAGAAACTAATGGAAATTTAAATTTTTTGATGTAACATACTAGGAAATTAAAAGTAATGTACTCCGGTTATTTCATTTTCGTTTTAGTTTTATAGTGGCCTTCACGCGGTTACTTTTTGTACTTCTTTATTAATACGAAGTTCTACCAAGGAGGATAAAATGCTGTCTGCAAGCACCTCAAAAATTAAAAAAAAGACTTTGAAGTTGAGAAGTATTGCTTCTAACGCGCCTACATGTGCATGTGCACACTAAATGTGTATTTTTTGTGTAGGTAAATGATGATTAGAGGAAAATAATGGAATCATTGCATTTTCGTTGTTAGCAAGGAAATTGATTTTTTGAAAAACACAAATGCATCCATTTATCCTGTTAATTGTGTCACATCTTTCGTACAACCTATAGCTGCATAACATTGAGGACGCGCGATGTAGTTTTTTCTCCCTCCACCGTAGCAGAGATGAAAGAAAACTCGTTTTACAGGGTTTTCCTCCCTGTCAAGTTTTCCAACTCCGTTTCGAGCAGCGTTTCTTAACCTTTTTCGTAGGTGATAGTTTGCTTGCCCGCAATAATGGAGCTTATGAGGAACTTTTAACATTTTAAATTGTGTTGTATAAAATTGTTGTATGTTTGCTTTCCAAAAAAAAAAAAGCATGGTCGTTCCTCAATTTGTTCTTTTTCTTAATTCAAAGATACTTTACATTATACAGGGTGTCCACTCCAATCGTGGACCAATAGCTAATTTCTAAACCGTTAGAGATACGCATATAGTTTATTTAGGAAAAAATCTCCAAATTATGAAAGGAATTTTGGGTCTATTCAATGTTTTTCAAAAAATCAAATTTTGAAAGAGTTACGAAATTTAAATTTTTATACAGCCCCTCAGTCCTATCAATCATATTTAGTAAAACATTCTTGACACTGTAACGTTTAAAACTAAAAAAAAATCACTCCTCTACCACAAAAATTGACCGAGTTATGACGTTTTGAAAAATCAAGATTTTGCATTATTTCATGACGTCATCGAGAGATCGCTTAAGGGACCGTATGCGAAATCCTTCAAAATCTTGATTTTTCAAAACGTCATAACTCGGTCAATTTTTGTGGTAGAAGAGTGATTTTTTTTTAGTTTTAAACGTTACAGTGTCAAGAATGTTTTACTAAATATGATTGATAGGACTGGGGGGCTGTATAAAAATTTAAATTTCGTAACTCTTTCAAAATTTGATTTTTTGAAAAACATTGCATAGACCCAAAATTTCTTTCGTAATTTGGAGATTTTTTCCTAAATAAACTCTATGCTTATCTCTAACGGTTTAGAAATTAGCTATTGGTCCACGATTGGAGTGGACACCCTGTATATGAAAATAATAATTTTGTGCTACGTACTATTTTTAAATGAATAAAGCACAAAGTAAAGTGTTTATTTCAAAGCAAAATAATAACTTTTTAATTATTTTGTGCTCTGAAGCTCGACTATTTTGCAAAGCATTTTTTTATTTTTAATATTATAGAAGTCTAATTTTCACTAAAATTTGTTTTCGTGATTATCATATACCTCAAAGATGGGTTTTGAAGCTATGCGTTAACGATAGTATAAAACCAACATATTGCTGTTCCTCACTTAATTGCTGTGAGGTGCACATGGCTAGTCAGTAAACTTAGAGCAGATAGTAGTAAATGGAGGGAGCCAGTCCAATCATTGGCTTAGAAAAAGCTGAAACAAATATCCCAAGTCACATGGTTCAAGATCTGCCAATGAAAGACACGTTTTTGGGTAAAACAAGTGAAAGAAACGTGATTTCATCCAATAATTTACTTTAAAATATATCACGTGACTTGAGATCTGTGTTTCAAGAATTGAAGCCCACAGTAACTCCACCTTTATTCCTTTTCAATGTCAGTAAATTTACTGTTTTCCAGAACGATTCGGGACAAATGTTACAACTTCGACACCAAAATAAGAGTTGTAAAATTATCTGTTAAAGGGCTGGAAATTTGGGACTTTCCCGGAAAATTCGGGATCTATGGCCACCTTATTATACATTTTTTTTGAAGAGGAGCATTGAAAAAGCTATTTTACTGCTTTTTAAAAATTATTTTCTCGAATGTTCTGAAAAGTAAGACATCAAGTGAACTAATGGAACCCATGCATTATCTTCGAGAAACACCGAGGCATCGCTATAAATACGCAATTTGAAAAACGCCACTTAAAAAAACTGGAACTTTTTAAACTATTTCGCCATCAGCTTTTTTTTTTTTTTGCAAAAATATGTACAGAAAATGCAGCAATAATTTAGCCTTAAACAGACATTTTTTCTTGCCCCAAAAAAGATATAATGAATTCCTCTTCTACGATAGTATACTTAGCAGCGGACACATTCCCTTGCTAAAGCAGATTTAGAAGATTGTGCTGCCACAGAAAAAGTTAAAAGAAAAAAAAAAGGAAACAAAGTATAAAACCATTGAAAATGGGCGTACGATCCACGCCGCGTCCTGATTGGTCATTACACACCTCTCGCCATATTCTCCCAAGATCAGGCGGTCGATAGTACAAGATATCGATAAGACAATTAAAGTTGCATAAGACGCAAAATACCGTGGCTTCTGACGTGTCGATTTGTCATCACATTCCCACAGTGGGCTTGCGTCAGATTTGTTTACAAAATATTAAAATGTTGCTCGGGATCACGTGCTTTAAATAATTGTTGTTACTACCACAGACGAAACTAAGGGCTGTCTCAAACGTGGCTGAATGCGCGATTGTTGTCACGATTCGAATGCTTTGGTTTCAAAGATTGACGCTGAGGGTTCAAAACTTGGAGTGAACATCAACAAAGTGCTCGACATCATCATTGCGCGTGTTCAAATGGGAGCCGAGGGGAGGGCAGTCTTAGTATGTTAATAAATTAATGCATGGTTAAACGTATATATGTTTTAACCCAGGGGTGGCCAACCTTTTTGAGACGAAGTGCCATTCTTTGGGAGAAAAAAGCTATGTGCGCCACTCTCAACTTGTCCAACAGGCTGAAAAATTTTGAAAAGTAAAAAAAGATATTTTTGTCTCCTCATGAGAAAGTGACGCAAACGCTATAATTTAGTATATTAAAGTATAAAGTCATATGATTGAATTTAAGAGCACCCATGCCACTTAAATGCAGTACTGTAAAGGTATAAAGTCACGTGTTTGATTTTATTGGTACTCATATCACTCAAAGCAGTGTTATAATTATAAAAGTATAAAGAGTCACGTGTTTGAGTTAAGGACACTCATTTTGTCACTTAATGCAGTGCTATAAAAGTGTTAAGTCACGTGTTTGATGTTAAGGGCACTCATGATGTCGTCTGCGAATCAAAGTGAAGTCCCCAGTCATTCACTTATATAACATCCGTGTTCGGAACGACTTAGACAAGAGATTTTGGCGATACCAGATCCAAAATACCCTCCAAAAACTGAGACCAGACACATTAACGTGGCATTGGCTCACGATGGGATATGTCCGGGAATGTTCAGACAAGGTTACCAGGTACTTCTGCTTATCTCTTTTCGAACGTAATACCGAGTTCCAGAATATATTTGCCCTTGGCTCTAAAGTGTTTTCAGATTGGACCAGGTACTTTTTATGACCATCCACTAATGGATTCATTATATCAACCGAGATAAGTGGTAGAAAGGAAGCTTTACTTTTCTATTTAATGAAGTAAAAATGACTAGAAATTGCGTAATTGTAAACCTGTCCAAAATGTAGTGAAAATTCAGAGGGTTTATAATCTTACTTGTACCATTTTAGGAACAATTTAAAGCATTATGATATTTGCATAGGACATACTAAAGCACAATGAATACATATTTTCCCCTTCAGACAACTCTTCACATCTTTAATGGCACGGAATAAAAATAACTTCAAAAATATTATGTATGGCAGGTGTGCCAATCCCTCCACCCCCCCCCCCCAAGCTCAATGGTGCAACCCCCCCCCCCATTTTTCACAACCCTCTTGAGCTTTTTATTTTTATTTTTATCCCTATTTTTTATCTTATTTATTTTTAAAAATATTACTTTTTTTAAATATTTATTCATTTTTTTAAATATTATTTATTTATTATTTTAAATATTAGTTATTTATTTTTTTTATTTATTATTAATTTTCTAAAAGTACTAATTATGCGTTGATCGCATTTTCTCTTCCAGACATTCCAAGCACATTCACACACACAAAATAAATAAATAAATAATAATAATAATAAAATAAAAGAACTAATTTAAATTTAAAATATTAATTAATGAATAATTTTTATTTAAAAAAATCAGTAAATAATTTAATTAAATAATTAAATAAATAAATTAGTTTTAAAAAATCCCTCCCAAAAATTTTGATGGCGCAAATTGCGCCATGATCCCCCCCTGTGGGCACCCCATATGTATGGTACCTATTTTTTAAACGTCGATTGAATAAAGCGCAATCAAACAGAACATTATGAAGAAAAGTATTTGATATTCGCACATTTAACCATGTGAAAAAATGGTCTTCTGAAAATAAGTAATATCTCGTGAAAAACAATGCCATCTATAATGCAGTACCCAACTACAAGTGATAAATATATATATTTTTAATTATTCATTTTGTTCCTTGAATATTTTTAAAATTTATAAAATTAAATCACTCGCAAAACTCGAAATCTGGAATGGTATCTTCATGACAGGAGTTTTAATCAAACTTAAAAATCAATCTCTAGAACAAAACCTTACTTTAATGTCATGCTGAGAAAAAAAAGTTTTGGGTACGAAAAATTTCTGCAACAGTTTGGCTGTCAATAAAAAGCTGGAAATCGTCCGGGAATAAGGCACTTGCATGGGAGAGGGTAAACGTTACTAATTAATTTCACAAGCAATGAAAGGAAGTAATGTTTCAAATATTGCTTTCAAAAATAAATACTGAATTAAAATGATAGCCGCAGTCGTTTAAATTTTATTCATAAAGTATTTGAACACAATGTGAATGGATAACATTGTTGACGCTTTTGGGAGGATGGGGTCAAAACCCCCATCATCCTCCCCTTGTATTTGCCACTGTATTTAGGATATGAACAGATAAGGGGCCACATAGGCATTGCAAAGATACTGTTGGAGAAATTTTTTTATCTAAGAGGATCAAAATAACGAATAATTGCAGAAGCAGAGTAGTTTAAAATCGTGCGAGAGAGGACTTCATTTCGCATTAGATTGATAATCATTGACTATGATGATGATAACGATGCAATAACTTATAAATTTCATTACATTGAATAAATACTGTGCACTATATCTGGATTGTTTTTGTTATTTCCTACGAAGAAAAATGCCTATGTACTACAAATAAAAGCATAAGGTACCAGTATTTAAAAAAAAATGTGTTTCAATAAAGTGTAACTTGAGCACCTGTTATACCTGCTATATCTGTTATACCTGTATGCATATGAAGTTGGTTTAATAGCATCTACTTTTTGATGTACCAAGTTTTATTTGCGTACCTGTATCCATTGCTTACTATTGTCCAGATTGTATTTTCCAAAAAAAAAAAAGTAATATAGCCCCCTTCATCCTCCAAACCCTTCAATTGTGTTTCTATGTCTTCTTCACCAAAGACGGCCGCGCATTATATCGAGTTTATGATTCTCTTAGGTTATCTGATAAAACGTTTGCCGAAAAAGATAGTGAGTATACTCAAACGTTATAGCAAAATTTGTTTTCCCCATAAATCACACAAAGCGAATGTTTTGTCATTTCCGAATTCCGGGGGAGGGGGGGGGGTGGCGAAAAGGGGCAAGACACACTTTCGCCCTTTTATACACAAGATCAATTACAAAGTCATAAATGTTCAAATAAGCACTTTTAGTGAAGAAAAAGTATTTGAAAACATTGCTAATATCTCTTTCCTCAGAAAGACAAGTTTAACTATAGATTATTGCATTTTTAATATCAACTTAGTTTTAGATGGAATATTTGCTCAGAAATAGAAAATCTCAAACTTTTCTAACGGAAAAAATTCCAAATGGTACCTTTCAAAAAATGACTTTTGACAATTTTTGGGGATATTGCGGGAATTTCCCAGGAAAAGTATATATGAAAACAGATTTGAGGAAAAAAATGTACTACAGAATGTTGTAGTAAAGAAATTTTCTCGGGGGAGCTGAGCCGGTCTGAAATAATCCATAGGGAGCCTGAGTTCCCCCAGCTTCCCTGGTTCCTACGCCCCTGTTCAACCAGGACGTAGTCCTTTTTATTCCAAATGACCTGTAGAAACTGTAGGGGACTGATTTGTCACATTTTGATCGAAAAGTCAAACGTAATCCTTTAATAAACTATGGATTTGTGAGATTAGGATTCTAGCGACAAATAGGTTCGATTAATATCATCTGAAAGCACATGAAATTATTTTTAAAAAACTAGAAAGTGGATACGATCCCTTTTGAAAGATTACTCCTCAGTTGAGGTATTCAAAAAAATTCTCAGACATTATTCATGTGAGAATACAACATTAGAAATGGGGACAAAATGCGTTGCTGAAAATGTGACGACCTACTATAAAATAGTTATCCCCAGCTGTTCAAAGTCACACCCACGCTTTTGTAAACACTTTTCTAGATCATCGCAGCTCTTATTTAAATACTAGATAAAGCGATACACACAGCAATTAACGCGAAAGACTAACATCGACGAAATATTTAAATGCATGTTTTCTAATCAGAGATCACTGATTCAGATGCTTTTGTATTAATAGCTAAACATAATCATAACGTGAAAAATTTATAGTCCTTTTAAATACCTGCATATTTACATTCGTATACCTGGGCGAATATCATTTTATGTTCAGAACTTAAACAATGCTAAGTCTGGAGCTTCTTAAGGATTCTTTCGTGGAAGGAAAACATTTTAATTTATTTTTACAGAAATGTTACCTTTTAAGAAACATATACAGTAAATTCACGATTTTCCTGGGTAGGATTATCCACGGGTTTTTCACACTTTTGTTCTGTTTTCTTTTCTTTTTCTTTACGGTGACGATTTGCTGAATGCAGAAAAGTGCAAGAGCGTTGTTGATCATTTTTAGCTTTTAAACATATTTATTAGATTCAATGTTGTCATTCTTTAGCTATCATTTTATGTAGGTGCTGTGTTATTGACTTTTTCAACTGTGGCGGACACTAGCATCGTTTTTTACCTACTGTCTGTTTTTCTCAGGTAAAACCTTCCGCGTATTTTCGCATGCGTCAGGTCTTCTTTGATCTTACTAAAATAGGGGTAGAAATAAGGGGAAGAATAATAAGAAGCATTTTAAGCCGTATCAAACCCATCACCCTCACAACCCAGCACCCTTTTTTTAAGTAGAAAGGTTCCCGAGTGCTTGGCGCGGTTTTCAAGGAATAACAGTATTTATCTGATTATCAGCGGCTACCGTGCCATCCGCGAATAATCGGAAGTTCACGGAAAACAATACATTTTATTATTTCCTGCTTTTGCTGATTTAAATGCCCATTAAGAAAATCATACGAAACTTACCGAACTCACAAATTTTAACCAAGGGGGAAATTTTATCTTATTAAATAAAAAAATAAATAATCAAAATGTACAATATTACTTATGTTGTGGGCCATTCCACGAAAAAAAAACCGCTATGTTGTCCCGCACGTGACGCTTACATATTTCATTAAAAAGTAATTTCAAATGATAATGAACAAACTTTTTAGCAAAAGAAGTGACACACCAGTTTGCGATTTCTTAACCACCCAAATATCGTTCGCTACCCCTTGAAATCACTACTTTTCAATGAAATGCATGGGCGTCACGTACGGGACAACATGACTTTTTCGTGGAATGGCCTTCGTTCATTTTTCCGGCTGTGTGGTATAGCGGTTATGCGTTGGTCTCGTATGGCTTTGGTTACAATTTCTAAACTCGCATTCCAAGTACTGAGTCGGTGGATTTTTCAAGATGCAGTAAAATCGTAAGCCCCCATCATTCCAAACCCTCTTATTAATTTTTTTTTAATCTAACTAATACAGAAAATACCGGAATTTTACCCTAGCATATTCCGGTTTTACGAGCTTGCAAAATAGAGCGAAAGACTGTCTGTTTTTCTTAGGTAAAACCTTCCGCGCATTTTCGCATGCGTCAGGTCTTCTCTGATCTTACCAAAATAGGGGTAGAAATAAGGGGAAGAATAATAAGAAGCATTTTGAGCCGTATCAAAGAACGTAGAACGATGCTGATTTCAAATACATAGTTTAGTGGAATATGTCAAAAGGATAGCAAAAATGCAAGTTTTAAATTGAAAACTTCCCACTCGCAACCCATCGCCCCTTTTTTAAGTCGAATGGTTCCCGGGTGCTAGGCGCGGCTTTCACGGACGGTCAGTATCCGTATTCGGTACATCGGAATTCCGGTATTGAATCCCTATGCTTGTGTTCTATTTAAAAGAGACAACATTTTTTCTTTTTCCTCCAGTGTTTGGATATTTCGCTATATGCGAGTTCATAATAAACATGCAACCAGCCGATAACTTGTGACCCAATGATCTTAGTCCAGCGTCGAAATGTCTTGTTTTGAGCTCCGTTAGATACATAATTTCAATAGTATCGGAAAAGATCTGTAATGGTTTACTTTCGTATGATGTGAACAAACGATAGCGTATCTAAAGAAGGTCATCCGTATCACTGCAAAATAAACTTCCGAAAATAGCACCAGCATTCATTATCTAATTCCGAGACGAAAAATTTTGAGTTTGTTTTTGTGAGTCGTTCGATTTTTGAAATCATTTCTTGTCAATATTATCGTTTACGTAGGTAGGGCTTTTTGGAAGCACGTAATTACCCCGCTGCGACAGACAGTGGCTGTGGAGGCCCGATCGGTAAGGCGTCGGCCTCGTAGCCGGAGGGTCCCGGATCCGATCCTAAACGGATCAGAGATCCACCGTGGCTAATAATGGCTAGGGCATGTTTAATCTGGATCGTGGCCACGAAGTCCTCCATGTTTCCATTCCAAATCAAAACCTCTGGGAAAACTGGACCAGGGGTTGCTCGGCTCCAGGTCTGGATAAAAAAAAAGAGCCTCTTCAGGATCTCATTCAAACGGGTAAATCACGAGCAGTGGTAAGTTAGGGGGACGCTGGAGTGAAATGAAATTCGACAGACACTTCACACTCCAGGGTCCCCCGTACCCACCACAAGTCATGGTTTAACCGGGATGAAGCCCTGAAGATCGCTCTGCTCTTTTTATCCAGACGAAGGGCCGAGTAAACCCCTGATCCAGTACCCCAGAGGTATCGTTTCGCTTGGAAGACTTTGTGACTACGACCTTTATTTAATGTCGCCCAGCTGTCATTAGCAACGGCGGTGGATCTTTGATCGGCTGGGATCGAGCCCGGGATCCTCCAGTCATGAGTCCGACGCCTTACCGATCGGGTCACCACGGCCCAATTCGGCAGACACTCAAAGATGAGTCCTCTGACTGTGTGGTAATGGGGCTGTTCATTGGTTTCTCAGTCGCTACTGACTTAGTGCATTCCCGAAGAGCATCCATCTTTTCATGCGGTGCGTCTATCGGCAGATGGCCATAACCGCAGGATTTTGACGCTCAGTTTGCTCAGCAGATGGAGACATCTGTACTCTCTTCGACGTAAAACTGCTTAGAAATTTAATTTTGCTAAGAGTGTTCACAAATGCTCAGAGGATGTTTCACATGACGTATAATCACATGGAATGAATGCAAGCTATTTTCTGCATTTTGAAAATCCACCCATTACCCTCCCCCCCGAAGCCCCCTCTCCTATATCTTTTCATTAAGAATTTAAAAATTCAATTCGTAACTAGATAATTCCAAACATTTTCTTGTGTTTTAAAATAGTCATTGATAATTTTACTTCGCACGAGCCACGAATTTATTACATATTTACGTAGTGGTATGTGCAGGAAGTTCTGCCCTACGCCCACAAATCTTTAAAAAACTATGCAAGTCTAACTTAAAATGCTAAAATTTATACATATGTGTTAGTTCATACATATCTTTTTGTATATCCATGTTTTTATTTACTTTGTAAAGTTTGCACATCAGAGATGTTACGTTTCGTACACTAGTTTGTTAAGTCTGTAACCTAACAAATGTACAAATTTGTATCATAAATTTTCCAACACAACGTCCATAAAAACTTTAAAGTTCTAGAAAGAGCTTGAAATTTCTGAAAGAAGTATTTAGAAGAAATTTTTGAGAATCTCTGTATTATTCACAGGAATACTGGCAGTTATATAACAATGTAGAATATTTGCTGTTTTCTGAGTTACGTCCGTAACAGGTAGTTCTTAGTTTTTGTAATATTCTGTAAGGGATCTGCACCGAAATTTAGGATATCATTAAGAACATCGAATTATACAACTGAAAAAAAAATTGTAGATTTTTATCAAACCAAATTATCATTATGTGTATTTAAAGTGTGCGATTGTTACGTCCGTAGTGGTGGAATTGCCCATTAACCCATTTATACCCCAGTAGCCTAAAAACGGGACGCTTGTTAGTTACTGCATACAAAAACCTGCAATGGGTATTTCATTTTACTCTAAAGCTGTTTTTCACAAGCTAAATAGTCCTTCTTCTTGAGAAAATCAGTTAGAGCCACTATTTGGACATCAGAGTTTATTTATTGACAGCTATTTTCAGACAAATCAAAGTAACGGTCCAGCATGGGTAGCCACAGAAAGTAAGTTTTTTTTTTTTTTTTGCGAACTTATTTTTCATAAAACTGAACTGTTTTAAAATGATTTGCTTAAAACTGATCACAGATGTCTTCTGTAATGTTACTTTGCATAAGTAAAGTGAAGTAAGGTCGTATTTTGCTCACATATCTGCAAAATATCCCATAAACAGGACGTTAAATCTATATATATAAAAGAAAGTCGTGTTAGTTACACTATTTATAACTCAAGAACGGCTGTACTGATATGGCTAAAAATTGGTGGGTAGGTAGCTTAGAGCCAGGAGACGGACATAGGCTATAATTTATGTGTGTCAGTTACATAGATAGAAAAAATGTCTTATTGACTTCGCCTTTTTACGAAGCCTTTTTTGACACCTCCATGGCTGAGCGACATAAAGCACACGTTCAGGCAGCTTCCGGAGCGCAGTAAACAGGTTGTAAGTTAGCTATGCTTTAAGTGTTATTTGACTTTTTTGTGAAATAAATTATAAACAAACGCGTTACTTCCCTTGAAATTTATATGTTATAAGCAGTCAGAAACGGATTGCCACTTAAGAGCTTTTACGCCTCTAAGGCTGAGAGGTGGAAAGCGCTTGGTGTGAAGCTCCTGGACTGCAGTTAAAGAGGTTGTTCTTCTCACTACTACTCTATCTTCTATATATATAACAGAAAGTCGTTTTAGTTACGCTATTTATTACTCAAGAACGGCTATACTGATATGGCTAAAAATTGGTGGGTAGGTAGCTTAGAGCCAGGAGACGGACATGGCTATAATTTATGTGTGTCAGTTACATAGATAGAAAAAATGTCGTATTGACTTCGCCTTTTTACGAAGCCTTTTTTGACACCTCCATGGCTGAGCGACACAAAGCACACGTTCTGGCAGCTTCCGGAGCACACTAAACAGGTTGTAAGTTAGCTATGCGTTGAGTGTTATTTGACTTTTTTGTGAAATAAATTATAAACAAACGCGTTACTTCTCTTAAAATTATATGTGATAAGCTGTCAGAAACGATTGCTCATTCCGAAGATCCCGATGATACCGACCGACATGCCGTTTACATTTAAAAGACTTCAATTTCCGATCCGTCTTGCATTTGTCATGACCATCAACAAATCACAAGGCCAATTCTTAAAAGTTTGTGGTTTGAATCTAAAACATCACTGTTTTTCCCATGGTTAATTATATGTGGCATGTTCACGGGCCGGAAGACCATCTGCGTTGTTTGTTTCTGCGCCTGATAATAAAAAAAAAATGTTGTGTATCACAAGGTACTTAAGTGAAGAGCAACCTATGTACTGAAATACAGAAACAATAATGAATGATTAATGTAAGTACTTAATTTTTTTTTTGTATTCTCTAATAATAAAAAACTTAATAAATTCTAAATTTGCTTATTTATTGCCTTTAAGGCGGAACAGAGTTCGCCGGGTCAGCTAGTAACTTAATAAATATGGCAACGGCGAACTATTTTAAGCCTAAAATGGATCTAAACCATTCCAAGTAAGAGTTTTAAGCAGACAAAATTGAAAAAAAAATGTTTAAAAAACTTGGGCATAAATGGGTTAAAAAGAGAAATTGCATAGAGTAAACTCCCGATGATCCGCGAGGGTCTCGGGAAAAAAAAATTTTAGTTACCGTAAAGTCGGGTTACTTGGACCCACAAGGGGTTTACTTGAGCCCACAGTAAAATGATAAAATCTGGGCTTGGTACTAGTGTTAGAGACTGCAGAGTGCTTCTACATAGCGGAGAAACAAGGAACTACGTGCAAGTCTTCAACTAGTAAGTACCAAACCAAAATTTTATCATTTTACTGTAATGGGCTCAAGTAACCCCCTAGAGTCCATGTAACCCGACTTTACGGTAATTTTACTCTTGTAAAGCAAAAATTTCGTAGCAAGAAACAAACACAATTAACAGATTTTTTCGAAAAAGCACGAATTTAAATTTTGTCTCAACATTTGTTACCCAAGAGTGCAGTGTATACTTCATCCAATAAATTATTTTACCTGGGCATTATCGTAAATACCACTTCTTTATAGATTTTATATGCTTGAGAAGCTGAAATACAAATAATTATTTTTCGCTGTCCCTATCGTCACTGTTTGTACATATCACGTTTTAAGAGTAATGCAATTATTTTTAAGCAAAAGACATTTTTTTATCTTCTTTACCCCTTATTTTATGCTTTCTTCGGATTATCTGCGATTTTTGTTATCCGCGATACCCGTGCCACCCAATTCCATGGATAATCAGGAGTGCTATACAATGCAAGAGCCGGAAAATTTTTCTTTTTTCCCTTCTTCTATATTTATTTTTATTTATATATGTATTTATTTGTTTGTTTATTAATTTGTTTTTTGTTCGCTTTTTCCATTTTAGATCGCTCAATCAAAAACGAATATTTTAGTGAAACACTGCGTTTTTTTCGTAAACATATTTTATCAACAAATCGTTCTTCTCAATAAAGCCCAAAACCTAAGAATTTCAAGCAAAATCCCAAAAACCCAAGGTTTGTATTGAAAATTTCAATTCTTGGCTGTCGGGGGAGGCAAGCTCTGGCAGCCCTGATGACGAAAGCTGTGCAAGTAGTTGCAATATACAAGTCGAGACACAGATGGCATATATTTAAAGCAGAAATGATTGTAAACAGTAACAAACAACTTCCAGACAGAAAGTGGAGTGATCGCAAATCCCTGTTACTTCTAAAGCCAATTCAAATCAATAAACATTTTAAAGATGCATTTGAGTGCAATTTCTATCAGTTTTATCTCCCAAAGATGTCGTCCGAATTGCAATTCGCTAGAAACGAAAAGTAGAGAATTTGAAATAGTTTTAACCCTTTATATGTCCCAAATAAATTTTCAATGATTTTTTATATATTTTTTTGGTTTTTTTAGTTGAAGATACATCAAAAAACATATTTATCGAGTAACAAAATTTTGAAAATTTTAGGGGTCTAAGGCCCCCTACGCCTTAGGGCCCTCAAGAAAACTGTTTCCGATCGCAGGTACCATCTGTCTGCCTCTCAGCAAACTACAAGGAGTGGTACTTAAAAGCTTCAGCATGATTACAGCCATTTAGGATTCATAATACTAAATTAATATAACCGGGACTTCTGAGTCCCGTCGGGGCATAAAGGGTTAAAAAGGAACTATCATTTCAGGCGAAAATCAGACTATTTGCGCGAAAATTAAGTTGTTGGAACTATAGGGCTCCGATACTTCGTTTGGTAGAAATTAATTCCTGGGTGGTATAGTAAAAGCTATTCGTATAAAGCTGTTTGCTGTCTATTTTCGCTCTCTAATTGCTAATTTGAATTTTGTTGGATATTTCAGAATCATCTAAATATTTAGATATTGAGCTTGAGTTGTAGTGTAATCAAGAAATCACGTACTTATTTTCGTTCACACTTTTTAGTGAAACCAAGCTGATTGAAACAATCTTTAGATTTAAAAACCATTTTTTATGTTTAAGTTTATTTATTTATTTATTTAATCTTTTATTTATTTTTTATTTACTTATTTATTAATTTATTATTATTATTATTATTTTTTTTTTTGTATTCAGCGATATTTTTACAGAGCTCTTCTTTCATGTGTTTGGTCAATTAGTTTTAGACACTTTTATGGGAAAGTAGGTTAAAACGGATTTTTGTTTTTTTTCCCAGTTAGAATTAATGTCTTTTTCCCCTCAAATTAAACGAACCGTAGGTTATATCAGCTCAAACTCACTTGAGGATGAATAAGAAATAATAGAATTTATATTTCTGTACCTCAGAACCAGACTAACGTAAGTCCATTTTCGTCATTTTTCAGTAGAGGGGAAAACGATGTATTCGACAATCGTTTTTCTCCCTCTACCGAAAAATGACGAAATGGACTTACGTTAGTCTGGTTCTGAGGTACAGATTTAACACTTTGTTTATTTTACACGTGCTCTATTTTACGCGACTGAAGGACAGATAAAAGCACTTCTGTACCAGGTGTAAGATTCAATCTTGTATTGTCTGACTTTTCTGTTAGCTTTCTGAAGTTAGTAAGATGAATACTCAAGTGATATGTACCCGAAAGGACTGCCGCAATGAAAACCAAACCTTTTCTCATGTGATAACGAGATGAAAGTGAGAGGTGCTCTATTAGAACACGTTTTTTCTCATCAGTTTTACTATTGTTTCCGGCAATTATACCCTCAAAGTTGCCCTTTGCAAAACAAAAAAAAAAAAGAAATTTATAAGAAGTATCATGTAAAGTCTGGCTTTGACGCTAGATGGCACTTGACTCCTCCTGTTTTTCAGAATTTGTCCGGATTTTCATGGAGGGGTGATACGAAGATGAATTGAAGAATGGGATTCTCGCAATACTGGTATTAGTTGTAGAAACTTAAAGTTTGTCACTTTACATCTACTTCTAATTACGTCGTCCAATTTTAAGAAATTAGCCAAAGAAGATAAAACATTTTAATTGTCTGCACGAGTTAATGCAGAGATGTCTTATTGGAACAGCTCTCATATTCTACGCAACGTCGGTGGGGTACTTTGTTTATACTTCTCTACACACCATTATAGTCAAGGACATGCACACAAATCCGACAGGTTAATTTGAATTGAACAATTGGGGGAGTTTCCGAAATTTCAAAAGTATTTTGTTTCTGAAAGAGCATGCTTCAAAACATAGGAATTGACCATTTTTTTTTTATTTTTTGACAGAGTTATAAATTTTTTATGAATTATTTTAACGGTGCGCAGATGCTATTCCGAAAAAAAAAAAAAACATCTGCGCATGACATCAGTGGTGCACGTAAGCCGCGAAATCTCAATTGGGTTGTAGTGAGATGACGAAGTTGTGACGTCACCGATTCTGGATTGGACAAACTCAAGTCAAGCAAAATGGTGTATGTTATTATTGGAAAGGGAGCTGGTAGGTGCACACTGACGTCACAAAAAAACCACACGCCCGTTTTCAAGGTAGGGTATTTAAAACAACATAATAAAAATAAAACTGTGGGAAAATTAAAGTATTTTCCGGGCCGTGTAATTTTTTGTATATCATTCTATTCAATTTCATGTAACAGAAAAGTAGTACTTTTGACTGAAGATAGTTAACTCCCCCCATTTGGCAGACAACTATGGTTGCAATAAAGAATTTACTGCTTGTCATTTTTACTTTTTCGCCAAACAAAATGAAATTACTGTTGCAAATTATAGTCCAATAATAAATAATCACATTGCAAAAATATATTTGGAGAACTTTTTTCTTTTAAACTTAACTGATCCGAAAAAGTTTAAGTATTAGTCATTGAAATTTCGTACATTATTCTTCCCAATGATAATAAAAACAATAAACATCAACAAATTTCAGCCAGCAAACGATAAATTAACACGTTGGGAGTTCATGAACTCTTAGAAGAACGGCAACAGGTTCACGTAGCGGGCGGCTGTCCTCTTGGGGGAGAACTTTAAATTTTCACAATTAAATATTTAAAAGACAATTTTTAAATTTTTTCCCCTTTATCTACATTAAAAATGGTGTGGAATTGGTGAGTTAGACAACAACAAAATATTCAGCCCGATGGTGGTTACCATTGTCATGAGGTCAGCATCAGCATTTAACGTGTTAAGAGCTTCATTTGTTCACTCAAGATGTTTACTGCGATTTATATTGAAATAAATTAATTATAAAGTAAAATATATGTTGCAGGCGATAAATTTAGAATGGTTTACTACAATGCTGTCTCTTTTTTGACCTCAAATAAAATGGTTAAAGAATTATTCCCTCTTCTATAAATACAACTTGGCAGATCGCCGAAATGTCGCTAAATTCATAAATACGGTACGCGTCAATTTCTTCTTTCTCTACCTATTTTAAGGAATGGACTCGATTTCTCATTTGATTGACAGGTGCCATCTCATCATGGTTTTACAAAATGTACAGTGCACTCCCGATTATCCGTGGAATTGGGTGGCACGGGTATCGCGGATAATGAAAATCGAGGATAATTCGAAAAAAAACATACAATAAGGGGCAAAGAAGGTAAAAAATGTCTTTTGCTTCAAAAAAATTGCATTACACTTAAAACGTTATCTGTGCAAAAAGTGACGATAGGAGCAGCATAAAAAATGATTTATATTTGAAGTTCTCAAGCATATAAAATCTATAAAGGTAACTAAGTTGCTACAAGAATAAAGTTAACTAGGAATTTTTTTCTCCTAGAGACATTCGCGGACAATCGAGAGTTTACTGTAGTGAAGAGATGTTTTAAAAATTGATGTTGCACCTCATTTTCCAAATATTTGACTCAATCTCTCTCATTGTCACTATTTATTTATTTATTTAAACCCTACCAGTCACTCCCCGTACCTAACCCTGATGAGGGTTTAACCGGATGTGGTCCGGTTAAACCCTAACTGGTGACTGGGAGGAAAAGAAAAACCAATGAATGACCAAGCGCCCGCTGGGAAACGTACGTAAACTAGACATTATTTTACCCAGAAAAACACATAAAATGCTTGAAAAGAAAATAGTCTAAGATCCCACCGCAGTTTATCTACACTCATAGCGCACACTCATGACGTATATTTCAAATTAAAGCTGATTTTTTTCTGAACATGATGCACTATGTCCGCCTATGTAAAAGTGCCCGAAACCTATAGGCCTAAACAGGTCACATGAATGTAGTATTTCTACACTCATAGCGTACACTCATGACTCATATATCAAATTGAAGCTAATTTTTTTCTGAACGTGGTTCACTAAGGCTGCCTATGTAAAAGTGGCCGCAACCTCTAGGCAGCCTGGCCTGAAGTTTAGGGTTCAAAATTTCAAATGGTTATAAAAGACGGAAAAATCGGTCGATTCTTTTGCTTTTTTTACTAAAATTATTCTAAATGTGAGTACTTTTTCGAAAAAAAAAATTGATGAACTTAAATTTCAAAAATTGCCGATAGGCGGCGCTTTAGACTTTGGAGCTAAAAACAACTACTTTTTACCGTTTGTTTTCATATTTTCGTAATTGATTCAAAGAGTTAAAACTCTAACTTAAATTTTGAGCCCAAAATATCAACTAATTTCCGGTTTTTAGCAATACTCGGACCAAACGTCAAAAATTGTGTTTTTCTGCTTTTCAACTACTCCTTTCATGTAAAAAAGTTATTAAAATCACCTGACAATGTTAAAATATAATCAGATGAACCCTTTCGTAACTAAAAAAGGAAAAAATTAATTTTTTTTCCAACATTTTTTTACCCAGAAATTTTGTATTTTACAACTCAGAAAGTGTGCATTTAATTTTATTTTCACATTATTAGTGTTGCCAGATGATTTCAATAATCTTTTTTACATGAAAGGACAAGTTAAAAAGCAGAAAAACACATTTTTTGACGTTTGGTCCGAATATTGCTAAAAACTGGAAATTAGTTGATATTTTGGGCTCAAAATTTAAGTTACAGTTTGAACTTTTTGAATCAATTACGAAAATACGAAAAAAAAAATGGTAAAAAGTAGTTGTTTTTAGCTACAAAGTCTAAAGCGCCCCCTATCGGCAATTTTTGAAATTTAAGTTCATTAATTTTTTTTCGAAAAAGTACTCACATTAAGAATAATTTTAGTAAAAAAAGCAAAAGAATCGACCAATTTTTCCGTCTTTTATAACCATTTGAAATTTTGGACCCTAAACTTCAGGCCAGGCTGCCTAGAGGTTGCGGCCACTTTTACATAGGCAACCTTAGTGCACCACGTTCAGAAAAAAATTAGCTTTAATTTGATATATGAGTCATGAGTGTACGCTATGAGTGTAGAAATACTACATTCATGTGACCTGTTTAGGCCTATAGGTTTCGGGCACTTTTACATAGGCGGACATAGTGCATCACGTTCAGAAAAAAATCAGCTTTAATTTGACATATACGTGATGAGTGTACGCTATGAGTGTAGATAAACTGCGGTGGGATCTTAGACTAACATTGATATGTACAGAAACAGGCAATAATATTTCTATTCGAGTTTGTAGGCTGGAAAATCTATTTGAGTGCTGAGTAAAAACATTATTCCTCATTTCAACTAAGTGTCTCATCTTGTATATTATTTCTCTAGCCTGTGTTTCTGTTACCACGCGAGAACATACACACTTCCCTTATTTCTTTATCAAACCCCATGATTTGCCCTCATTTTAAAGCTTATCGTACCGACTATTGGAAAAAAATAGACTCAATGTCTGTTTTGCTTCGTTTTTTTTTATTAAAAAAAAGTTCCCGTTTTTTATTACACATAACTTCAATGAATAGCATCGGAAAACTAAGATGCATTGGACAGAGGGTAAGTTAGAAACGTGATAACGGTGGGTTTGCTCCTGCTGTGGGTTTTGACGCTTTTGGATGACTTTTTCACCAGTTAATTTTGATGGAAATTCCGTGTTGGGTTATAAATCACAGTTGTACTACTGCATTAAAACCGGAAAAGAAAATGTTTATTTTTTCATGGTAATTTAGCATGAATATTTAACAAAAATCGATTTTACGGTTTTCCCACACGGGAGCAAGCGACCTACAGTTGCCCATGGAAAAAACGTGGATTTTCTAAATCTAAACCGCAAATTGACATTGTTCGTCCTTGGGACTCATTAATGGACATGGCGAAAGCTAAACGAATGGGAAACTGTAGCCTTTTGAAGGGTATTGAAGATTCTGACGGTGTCATTGGGATACGTGGCAACAGAACTACTTCATCTTTAAACTTGCCAGTCAAAATGATTGCCTCAATAATGTTCCCGGTGATTTTTTTGATAACTAAACGCGTACCATTGCATAATCTCGGTGGATTTAAACTACGTAGAAGAACTATGGGTAAACCAATTTTTAACCGCAGATTATGTGGTGGCATTCCGGGTATGTTTAAAGAATTTTAGCCAAGAATACAGAAAGCTGGTAGCTAAATAGATAATTTGCAATAAAAAATATATTGCGGTCCTAAATTGCGATAAAAACTATCCTATCATTTAAGTTGCTTAAAAATTTCTCTCTAAATACTTCAGAAGGCTACAAAAGTAAGGCATCACTTCATTTTCTTTAAATCAACGAAAAGTAACAATTCACTTTGTGCATGACTTTCGAAAAGTTGCCGTTTAAAAAATTGAATTTTTGAACTGCTGCTGTGAAGCGCGAATGATTCGCTCGAATCAGCTCTCGCTTCACTTCATTCCCAACCCTCTCCTTGTCACGCTATATTACGTAAACATATTGTTATAAAAAATGCTTTCATTTCAAACAAAATGTGTGATATCATACTTCTTATTAGATCCCACACCTCCCCTTTTGAACTCACAATTTTGCGAACGCCTCTCTCCTTCAAAATGTGACTTTATTTGTGGACACGACCACTTATGCAATATATAATATTAAGTTTCTAATATCTACCGCCTCTCTCTCTCGCTTTCTGAAACACGCACACATAAGGTAGGGGGCCATAATATTGCCCCTTATAATTTTCGGATCAATTTCATAGTTTTTCGGGGAATATTTATACTTTATGGAAGCAAATTACATTAAGTATGCGATATAGGAGCCCCCTACGTTATGTACGATATATATATATATATATATACACACACGCACACACACAAGTGGAGTACAAAACAATACGAACACCTGTGAAAAAGCATAAGGCATTTCACACTTGTAACAGAAGTGTGCAGCCTAGGATGCATGGAGAGGGAAGTATCAGGCTTTCAACAGAAGTTACCTATGTGGCATGCGTTTATCGAACTGTCTGTCATGAGCTAAAATATCTGTCAAAGTTCCTGTCAGAGAGTTCCTGCCTCTTCTTTTGTCGTTATTAAAAACAACCTAAATAAAAACGTTTTAAACCATTGATTTCTGGATGCGAGTCTTTGAATACCACCCTTTTACTAACGTTGCTACCAAAGACAGTCTGAAATTGCACTTTTAAGATTGTAATTTAAAAAAAAAAAAATTCAGAGTCAGAAAAAATCACTGCCTCTTGTCACTTAAGAGAACCCGAAATTTTGCGTTTCTATATTTCGAAAACCTTTCAGGGGAGGATTTCCGAACTTCTCCTTCCCTAAACTAACTTAAAATAACCTCATCTCCTTCTCCTTTATCCTATCAGAACCAAACATATACAGAGTTGTGCTTTAATGTCGAAATATTTCAGGAGATATCCTTCTAGTTTTCCCAATTCCTTTAATGTCACCAAAGGCATATTATATTGCGTATAAATTGCGTATCAGTTTCAGTAAGTTTCCCAGAGGGGTCTCGTGATCCTCCAATCTCATCACAGCAAGGGCGGATCCAGAAATTTCTCAAGGGAGGGGCGATTGATATTTCTTACTTACTTTTTACTATGCATATTGGTTTACAAATATTGATCACAAAGGTTTCGGACTTCAATTCCAAAACATTGTCGGGGAAGAGCCCAAATCTTCTTCCTCAACTTTATTAACACTCGTATAAAATTGCATGTTTAGAACTTCAATATCGAAAAATTACCGTTGAAGTTCCCCAAGGGAGGGGCGATCGCCCCATCGCCCTCTCTTGTATCCGTCCCTGCATCACAGATAGCCTAAAATTAGCTTCAATTTTGAAAAAAGTTTCGGGGGGAACTTAAAACTCCGTTATTCCTTATCTATTCCAAAAATTATAATTACTTAGATTTTGAAAATTTCTTCCAGCCTTACAGCAATTCCAAAGAAAAAAAAGTGAAAAAGGGGGGGGGGGAGGTAAGCCTGGTCATACACTGCTCGACATTGAAAATGCAACACCAAGAAGGAGTGGTCAGAAATTGATGAAATTTGGAAAGAAGACAGAGACAGCATGGAACAATAAGTGATATTTATTTCAAAATAAATAAGCAAAATTTAGAGCGAGGACGGCGTTGGGTCAGTAAGAAGTAGGACCACCGCGGACAGCGATACACGAAGAAACACGTCTAGGCATGGAGTCAATAAGCCTGCGGATGGTGTCCTGAGGGATGGCACTCCATTCCCTTTCAACCATTTGCCACAGTTCGTCCTCTGAACGAGGCAGTGGCAGGTTCTGCAAACGGCGTCCAATCACGTCCCACACATGTTCGATTGGTGACAAGTCAGGAGAGTATGGTGGCCAGGAAAGCATCTGTACACCTCGTAGAGCATGTTGGCTGATTCGAGCACTGTGAGGCCGGCGTTATCCTGTTGAAAAATTGCATTTGGCAGACCCTGAAGGTAGGGGATTGCCACCGGCCGCAGTACATTATCTACATATCGTTGGGCCGTCATAGTGCCCCGAATACGAACTAGAGGTGATACGGAATCGTATGCAATAGCGCCCCAAACCATTATGCCACGTTGTCGCGCTGTGGGGCGTTCCACAGTTACTGCCGGATTCGATCTTTCTCCACGTCGACGCCACACACGTATGCGATGACTATCGCTGGACAAACAGAAGCGGGATTCATCTGAGAACACTACGGTTTGCCATTCTGCCATCCACGTCGCTCTGGTCCGGCACCATTCCAAACGTTGGAGTCTGTGCTGTGAGGTCAATGGCAGTCTTCTTAGCGGGCGCCGTGATTGCAGGCCACGTGCAACCAGTCGACGGGAAATGGTTCTGGTCGACACAGGAACATCCAGGGTACCTTGCACGTGCTGCAGAATCGACGTACAAGTGACTTGCGGGTCCGCCACAGCTTGTCGGTGAATCCGTCGATCCAAGCGGTCTGACGTCACTCTGGCTGCACCTGCACCCCTCAATGTGGCTACATTTCCTCTTTCCAACCATCTCCGACACAGCCGATGCACAGTGCTTGCATCCATGTGGGTATCAGCTGCAATTTGACGTATGGACCAACCTCCCCTTCTCAGTCCGATCACCATACCCCTTGTAAAGTCGTCTATATGCTGGAAGTGTCTTCGTTGAGGACGGCGTGGCATTTCCTCCTATCACACGTATCCTTCGAGACAAAAACCAAATTTCTCCGATAATTAGTCTGGCAGAAAAACCAACATGAACATAGCCCACTTTTCAACTTCATTCTCTTATATCTTACTTCACGTGCGTCGGAGAGCTGCGCATTTCATATCATTTGCATAACTCAGTGACGTGCGTCTACGGTAAAATTTGCATGAATTTCTGACCACTCCTTCTTGGTGTTGCATTTTCAATGTCGAGCAGTGTACTACACAGCATGGTTTCTTGACAATGGTGTCACGACATGTGGAAGAAAAGCCTATGAAAAACGAGTTAACAGATAAAACGTCACTGCCTACTTGGCGAATTAGAGGAGATCGCTAAATGTTTGTGAGCTCTTTTTTCTGGCGCGTTTAATTCGAATGGATGGAAGCTCAACTCGTAAACTTGCAAATAATTGACAATTTCCGAAATTTATGACAAATTAAGGCAACATATGAGTGGTTTTGACAAATTAATCTGTTTGCTGAAGCAAAAGGTCTTATTTCACCCAAAATTCGGACGCCGTTTAAGGAACTACTTTCTTCGCTTGGTCTCGGCTTATTTCTCCATATAGTCAAGTTAAGTTGCTGTCGAGTATATATGAGTGTCTCCAAAATAAAAACATACATACGCCAAGGATTTTGCATGTGTTTCTCCAAAACTCATTTCGTCAGTGACGAGCAGAATAGAGATTTTGCGATAGGAAGGAAAAATAACATAGATTCAATATTTTCTCCCCTTTTAAGAGGTCGACGATCGTCCTAGCTCTGTGTTATCCGACCACTCTTCACGGTCACCACAGTATGACGTTAGATCCACTTGAAATATCCGCTTCTTCGTAAACATTTTATAAGATTTTTTACCGAATTGCATCAAAAAGCTTCATGATGTGTGCCGTCGTCCCGTTGATTCACCAAATAACGTCTTTGATTGGCGCAAGAAAGTGTGCCTCAAAAACATAAATACCAGCGTGTTCCAGACAGTAGCGGATGTAACCGCAGTTAGAGATGAACATAACAACGTGAAATATTTTTCACGTGTCTTTTTGGGTCTCCTTTGAAGCCGCTTGTACCGCCTAGGTGCCGCTTGATATCGCTCTTCCATTGCAGAAAAATACTGCCGGAAGACGCCCCATGCTCGTCGCTCACAGCTCCCATACTTTCAACGAGGGGGGGGGGGGGGGGGATTTAAATGAGGCTCTAAAATATGAATTTTTAATGACATTGAACTTTTAAATGAGTATTTAATTAATTTTTCATAATTGGGACGTGTTACAGCATTTTTAAAATCAAATCTAGCTGTTTTTTCTTAATCACTTAAACTGTGCGACTTTAAAACTTTGGTCATTCATAAGCTTTCTTTTTCGTGGGCCAAAGAAAATACCCTCCTTGATTTTCGCATAAAAGAGTGATGGGAACTTTTTTCAAATGTTCAGATCCACACCCTCCTTTATCAATTGCTTTAACGAAATTCTTCATCAATTATTTACGTGCAAAGGTGGGATTTTTTTTATCGATTAAAGAAACGTTTTGGGGTTTTTTTTTTTTATCAGCAGCATATTGTTTTCTGTATGGCTAATTCTTTTTGATATAATGTTCATGTTTGCCCAGCAGTCAAACTCGCATAGAAAACAGCAGTAGTTAATACAACCGAGTTGCAGACCCAATGAGAATAGCAATCTCTTTGAAATCTGCACATATGCTCCAATTCTAGTGTGAATGGTCAATTTCATGAAGCAATATCTTTATATTTTTTCAAGATTATTTCAGTATGATAGAATAAGCCATTGGAACCGATGCCAGAGAATTTCCATTATGGAGGACTACTGAATTCAAGTTGGTTTTGAGCCATGGACGAATAATCGCCATTTTTGTGTATTATATGGACTTGGACCATGTAAAGTATCAATGTGAATTATGTTTCTACCCTCTTTTTATATGTTCTATCGCTGTCATAAGTAAAAAGAAATATATATATATATATATGTGGATCAAATGCGTCTAAAAAATGGGATATACTTATAACTAGTATGAAATAGTCTATATAATCTCAAACGTATAATTGAAATTTCTTAAAATTGGAGGGTGATAGAGAATTTTTGAAACCATTCTTTTTTAGCACCCGAAATACATAGAGGAACAGAAAATTCGTTAAAATTTGTTTTTCAGTGTAATTACAAGATTCCGTTAAATTTGAAATGTCAAAATCTTAAACTTTTTGTTTTTTGGTTCTGTTAGAAGAAGAATATTTATTCTTTCCCAGAATGTCTTTACAGTTTTGATGTACACATCTTCTCTTTTTCTAGAAGTTGCATTGGAAAAGAGAAATAATTCATAAGACGCGAACAAATGTTTTTTTTAAACTGTTGAATTGGATTTTTACACACAGTCTGTCTACTATACATACCCTCTTTTGCCATTCTGGTAGTGTGAAAATTGGAATCAATGTAAAAAATCTCTATTTGTTTCGACTATTCCGAGTACTTTGTAATCCAATGTTGTGAACACCAAGTTCGAAAGAAAATTTTGAGATCTTCCTGTATGTGAATCAACTTGAAATCTAAGCTAAATGAGAGCAAGATGATGCCACAAACTGGTATGTCAGCATACGAAAAGAAGGCTCATTTAATGCTGGGCCCTTAACTCTTGTACCCTTGAAAGACGTTTTTAAGTATTTTACAACATCAAAATTATTGAAATTGTTTTCTAAAAATATTGATAAAAATAAAAAATAGAAGGAAAAATAAATTAAAAAGAAAAAAATCTCAATTTTTTAATAAATTTTTATCTTCTTTTCATTGATGCAAGTTTCATTTAAAAACGAATATAAACAGCTAGTAAATTAATATAAATAAAAAAAAATAATAAAAAAATTGACCGCACTCACAAATGCAGTCATTTAATGTACACATATATTCATTAGCCGATACATAGAAATACGCATCTTCTTCTTACACCTAGATATGCGAGTGTTTCGGGATTGTATATTATCTTTTGCCGACATCCTTGCAACAAACGATATTATGTCGCAAAAATTATCTCCCTATCTCACTACGCACTTATTAACTTTTATTGAGATTGCAAGAATGTTGAAGGATTGCGTCGCATTTTTTTTCAAGTAGCAACACTCAGATGTGTCTCAGAAATTTTTAAAATAAAACATTGCTCTCTGATAGTCAGAAACCCCGTGACTCCGAGTGTACACCTGTTGCAGTCTCACACCTTTGTTACTTTCGCTCTCTTTCATCAGCAAAACAGAATTTTTCAAAAATCCAGTCGTCACATGATCCCTCCTCGTGAGATAGAAGCCCTTCTGTCACGAATGCGGCAAACGGCGACGCGCGCTTTTTTCTTTCGCGGGTGACGTCACCGCAGTGACTAATCGCGAACTGCGAAGCATTTCCAGGCGCGCGCGAAACGTCAGAACGAACGACGTGGCCGGTGATCGGCAGTTGGAAGCGGCCGACCAATCAGAGCTCGCAGCGTAATTTCGCGTCTTTAAAAGAACGGCGGGACGCGGCGTTCTCGTTAATCAGTTCTCGCAGCAGAAACAATCGTCTTTTGAGGGAAGGGAGGAAGAAGATATCCTGTAAAGTTTGCTTCTTCGATAGCTTCCCTGCAGTGGAAAAAAGATTGTATTCTCTCTGTCTCTCTCTTATCTACGAGCGGTGATTTGCAAAACAAACAATGGTGGAAGTTGCTACTGTTGATATGTTATCCAGCGGAGTATCAACAATGAACGGCGAAGTTGCCTTTGAGAAGCCGGCTGGCATTTTGCCGCCATCTCTGACGGTGGATGATGCGGATGATGATTCTTCGAATCCGAGCGAGGAGGGTGGAGCGAACCTGTCGGATTCGGACCCGAAAGATTCCGGAATCGACTGCAGTAGTTCCGAGCATGGAGCATTCGAGGCCCTGGATGAAGAAACTGCTACCACCATCATGAAAACTGTCGAGTTCTATCTCTCGGATGCTAACATTCTGAAAGATCCGTTTCTGCTGAAGCACGTTCGACGCAACAAGGAAGGTTACGTCAGTGTGAAGCTTCTGGCTTCTTTCCGGAAGGTGCGGACCCTTTGCCGAAACTGGAAAGCGGTGTCCCTGAGCTTGCAAAAATCTCAGCTGCTGGCCCTCAACGACGAAGGGACGAAAGTCAGGCGCCTGTCTCCTCTACCGGACCACGATGAAACTGTCACTTCGAGATCGGTGATTGTCCACGGATTCAGCTCAGACAAGCCGTCTGTGGACTCTGTCAGCGAAATGTTTTCAAAATGCGGTGACATTGCTCTGGTGAGAATCCTGAGGCCAGGAGGATCCATTCCAACAGATGTGAAACGATTCCTGTCCAAAAACCCCGACATCCAGTCTAAAATTTGCGCTCTGGTGGAATTCGAAGAGCACGCTTCCGCCAAGAAAGCCTTGGACACTAATCAGCCACCTGAAATAAAAGTCGTTCCCCTGTTGATGAAGGAGAAGAACAAGACTGACAGCCCTAAAAAGGTACAAAAGAGTCCAACCGACAGCGATGATAAAAAATCCGAGCCCAGTACGCCAGCGAAAGAGAGCCCAAAGAAGAAGAAGAAGAACAGGAAATCATCGAGCGACGATAAAAAAATCTCCGAAAACGCAAAGAACTTGAGCATAGAGGACTTGAAACGAAACAGACGAAGCGGGTCCATGAGCTCTCAAAGTTCCGGTTACCTCTCCTCATCGCCCGTCAACAACCAAGGCAACTTCTTGGAAGGGAAGTACCCTCGCAGGCACAGCTTCAACCCTTCCATCTACAACGATCCGAATTCCTCCTTCGCATCCCTGAGCAGCCGGTACAACGGATCCCGGGATCGGCTTCAGAAGACCGGGATCGCGGAGGCCACTTCGAACGGATTGAGCCCGTGGCGCAGGAGGAAGGAGCAGATGATGCAGTCCGACACCAACCTGTCTTCCACGGCGGCCCCGTCGGGGGCCCTGCTGCAGAGTCTTCCAGTCAAAACTATCCGATCGCCCAAAGGTCCAGATGGCACAAAGGGTTTCAGCCCCGTGGTCAGATCCAGGCTCCCATCCACGGCAGAGGAAACTCTCCCAGCTCAGATGAACTTACTGATAAGTTGCAATTGAACGTTTTTGGGGGGTAAAAAAAAAAAAAAAAAAAAAGAAGTATTAGATGCCATTATATAGCAGATGTAGCTCAAAAATATCATCTTTAGAGTTCAGGTAAAATTTCTTTCAGTTTCTTCCTCACCGAAGAAATTTTTTGAAGGTATAAAATTCATTTAAAAGTTATCATCATTGCAATATTTTGTGCTAATAGACAGAACATTTCTGCATTTAGAAGGACTTTGAAACATAATGTTTTTCATTTATTTCATCTGAACCTGTATAGTATATCTTTTCTAGGTACCACTGCCTTTTGTTTCCCGTTTTGTTACTTAAGCATAGATGTTTTTCATTACTTATATCATACGAGTATTCAGAAAAAAAAATCATTGTTATTTCATTGTATTAAATTGGAACTTAAACTTATATGTAATTTAAATGCTCAACACTTTTTAGATCTGAAGAGTGAATGTGACATTTAAAGCTGTTTTTAACAATTTAAAGCTATTTTTGACACTTTTAAGCTGTTTTGACGGGGAAGGTATTTTTATTTTTGTTAAATTGTCCATTGTAGCAAATCGTTTCAACAAGATTTATTCTATAGGCGTTGTTAAATTATTTCTGTTTATATTTCTCATTTTTCATACTTTATTCAGGGCCCGAATAAAGTATGTATGAATGGTTGATGTAAATCTAAATATTCTGAATTTATACTGCATAAATGTTCCATAGGCTGTGAAAAGTAAAATGGTATTTTCATGACCGTAGCCCCACCTATCACTCGATCCATTTCATTGCTCATTGTGAATGTATAACAAAATGATACATCACGGAAAAGGTTAAACAGTATTTTCGTTTTGTACATAATGTAAATACAATCGTTAAATGTTTGTTGATTATTTAAATGTTTATATTTCTTTTTCTTACGTTTCTAGATTTTTTTGTTACATACACTTGCAAGCCTTTTTGCTTGCGTAAGTCTCATATTTGTGTACGTATATTCTGAAGAGAAAAATAAAATCTTGTTTACTGAATTGATTGTTTTTAATTGCCTGATAATCAAGGGTTTTGTTCAGTACATTTTAATATTTTTTCGACAAGTGCTACAGCAAGTAACGAAATTTTTGACGAAAATTTTCTGAAGCAAATTTATATTTACTTAAGATTTGTGGCAATGATATTATACGTAGAAGTATTTTTGTTCATAATGAGAAGACATTCTATACAATATTATACGATATTTTGACTACATTTATGATTGTTGCCAAACATTGTTTAAAAAGGTAAGTATTTTTTTTATAAAATAATATTTTAACACCATGGTGCTCATAAAAAAGAGACAGTAATTCTGCTGATATAATTACGTAGAAAAGGAAAGGCATTTCCCAAAATCTTACAACAGCGTATGAAGCCATTTGTTTATTTTTTAAAACAAGCGGAGTGTGGAGACCAACTAAAATTGAAGTAGAAAGTAATACTCTAACGAAAAGTTTATTTCCTCAAAAGAATGTATTATTGTTATTTATTTACGAATTTTTTTAATTTGCTCTAAACAGAACATTTATTTTTTATTCAACTGCGTTCGAAATTCAAAAATAATTTCTAATTAAAGGAATTTTAATTTCTAATTAAAATTTTTTTTCACTTAGTTTTTTATTTATTTAGTACAATTTTACGCAGAATTTAAATTCTTGAGAGTAATAAATATAAAATTTCTTGAGAATAACAGTTTTTTCTTTTTTTATTTAGGAACATATCTTACAGACAAAGATAAGCATGAATTAATTTTGCAAAAATGTATTTTAATGATCACTTGCAACCAAAAATGTCAATTTGGAAACTAAAAATGTTTTTAAAAAAAGATATAAATGATATGAATGAGGAAATGAAAAGTATACACATTAGATTCGTTATTATGTTTTGGCACAATATCTTTTTCATAAATACTGCGTTGAACATATTATTGAATTAAATTTACATAATAACTCACGTATTCAAAAGGTATCCTTTGTACTTATACTTTGAAGTCATTTTTTTTCCGGATTGCACCAGAGTATAGAATTTAATACGCACATTAATGATTTTTAAAAAAAAACGTTTTTCTTCAAATTTTACCACAAAAAAGGGTGGCAGATCCAAGATGGCAGTTTATTTTAGTTCACTCTATGTTCTACTTTTTCTTTCTTTTTTACAGAAAAGATAATTTCAAAACTTTATTTATTTGAAAAAACAAATATTTTAAATCTAAGTGTTACACGTTCACTATTAACTTTTACAAATTGATTTTACTTATTTAAGAGTTGTGATGTTAAATTTCATGTTTTATAATATTATTTTGGAATAAGGCAGGACGATTTGAGTTTGACTTAAAAGAATTTAACTTTTTAATTAATTCACCTAACATTTCTTGCAATGAACATATTCCACATCAAAAATGACGTAGCGCTTCAAACACAAATTTATCACTGACAATAATTTTCAAGCATTAGTACATTTATTATTTGATTTTATCGATTACTTATCTGTGGGAAAACCTCTTTATTATTATATTTTGACAAGATTTTGATGTAATGATTTCATGCTCTTGAATATGAATAAAAATTAATCATCAATTTCTGAAATAAATACATGGGAAAATGGACATAAGTCAAATAACTGGAATCCCCCGCCCCTCTTTTTTCAGATTTATGCTGCATCTGAACAGCGATATCGCTCTTTTACGGAGCATATTCAGTTTAATTTTTAATAGCATGCTTATTAAGCTAGCCCTTCTTCTAACTGAACTTATATATTACTTTAAATATAACTTCGTTGACCTTAAGTATCTTTTGAAGATCATAATTTTACTTTCAAAAAATATTCAAAGGATGTTTTTAATATTAATCTTTTTATTACATTTGCTTTTCAAAATAAATCAACAAATTATAATAATAATAATAACACATACAATAGTGCCCACTTATTAGAATATTGGAGAAAAGAATATCCCGCTTAATATTACATTTTTGATGCAGTAAGCGTTGTAATGCATCAATTTTGATCCAGGATAATGGAATACAGTCGACGCTCGATATAACGACCGTCTCCGTGCTACGAAAAACGGTCTTTATATTGAATGGTCGCTATAAGAGGTAGAACATAGAGTATATTGGGATAAAGTTGGGGGTTTTCTCACCGGTCGTAATATTAGGATGGTCTTTATAACGTGTGGTCGTTATAACGAGCGTTGACTGTATCCCGTTTGTTAGAATATTTTTTCATGGCAAAATGGATATTCCACTAAGCGGGCTAAACTTTATCAGAAAATTAGGCGTATGTATCATTCCACTTTTACCTTTCAGGGACTCGAGCAATTGTGGTACGGAAATTTGCTTCTGGCAAAATGCATAAAGAATTCCCCTTTAAGGAAGTTTTTTTTCCAATTAATAAGTTATTTTTTTAACATACATGTATTGTTCGTATAATTTTAATGCAATGCATAAATTTAAAAAAAATGTGGGGCCGCTGAAAAAGATGGGTTCCAGGCTCAAGCTTGTAGGTTCTATTCGGTAATCAAGCCCTAGTTATGGACTCAGTCTCCAAATTGTTTTAACTGACTTGGAAAAAAAGTTGGTCATCATTGTTACCTTCTTGACGGTAATCTCAGCTTCATTGAGAGGACACTTGCATCAATCTCGGTTAAAATTACTTCAGACTGATGAGCCCACAACAAGAACAAAAGTGTTGTCTCTTTAATCGGCCATAATCGGCCACATTGCCGATTATTAATAATCGGTAAAATGCGGCCAATTAATCGGCTGAAAAAATATTTTTCAAACATTATTCTTTAAAGTTTACCTTCACTAAGAAACTATGATGAATAATTTTATTAACAGTAATAATAATCCTCACAGTTGATATAAAGTTTTTTTTTTTTTTTTAATTGATTCTGCTACTTTGAACAAATATACATAGACAATGTTGCAACATTTTTCATGTGGCGATAGTTTTTTCCTTAGCATAATGCTTTTAGATAACCTCTAATTTTCAAAGAATGTAAAAGTATTGAATTAAATTGCTACTACTTATTAACCCTTTCCAGGCTCATTTTATTTCGGGATTACGGATCAAAAAATGTCAATTTTTTTTATGCTTATTTTCATACATACATATCTTTTTAAACATATTAGCATCATTCGCATGCAACATTTCCTAAAAATAAATGTAAAAATATCTATTTAAATAAATGAGTAATAAATGAGTATTTATCTGTAAAGTTGGCTTTCTGTATGGCAGAAATCATTATACTTTGGAGTTGGCGCCTACTCTGATCTTAAATCTACAGCTCAAAACACTGTTTAGTTATGTTATCTAGTAGCAACAAAAGTAAATAAAAGCATCCGAAACCATAAAAGGGACATGTGAAATAAATCGGGAAAGACTGGTTGTGCAGTGTTAATTTTCACAGTGCCCGAGCTACACTCGGGATGAGCCAGAATGGAACATTTCGCTTGCCCGAGTCTAGCTCGGGAAAAGCCGGGAAGAGGTTAAAAAATATGAATTAAAAGTACTCATAAATTGGACTGCTCACCACAGACTACCCCTCTCCCCGTTTTTTTTTTTTTTTTTTGAATTTTATGTCCAATGAACATAACTAACAATGTGTAAAAAATATTATTGACAATAATATGAAAATCGGTTCCAAGAAATTTGATAAAATATTGAAATTATTTTGTGAAAACTAGGAAAATGAAAAAAAAAAAGCCTCTCTCAGAAATAAATTATTTACTACTATTTCTAAACTTGGAATTGTATAAGAAAGAAAAAACAGTGATGGTAAAAATGGTAATAGAAAGACAATCATCCTTATCATTAATCGGCTCAGCCGATTAATCGGTAATCGGCCAGTTTGCTTATCGGTGCATCCCTAAGCCTTAACCCTGTTAATTGTGTTACATCTTTCGTATAACCTATAACCGCATAACACAGAGGGTGATGCAGTTTTTTTTACCTCCACCGTAGTAGACATGAAAGAAAACTCGTTTTACAGGGTTTTTCTCCCTTTCAACTTTAGACTCCTTTTGGCTCCTTTCTTTCAGAAGTTTCAACCCTACGAGATTTTGGAATTGCGTGGAGTCAATCCCGTGAGATCTCAATTCTTTTAAAAAATGTATTTTGAATTTTGATATATTTTTTTTTTCTTTCTTGTATTAGAAAATTGAAGGGCTGCTTATATTGAACGGCTTTTATTGCGAATTCAATTCACATTACACACAGTTCTTTGAACATAACAAAGTCAGCTTCAAATAAGTAATATTCGTCAGTTGCTCAACAGTATGCCACAATGTTTCCTAATGAGTCATCGTGCAAGCGAGCACTCGAAGCTGCTGCAGAAAGCAATGCGCATGATGAAAAAAAAAGGGTTGTCTGTAGGTTTTACAGAGATAAAGTAATATCAACACTTCGCAACTGATTCCAACGGAAGTCTTCGAGATTTTTTCTCTTTTCTTATATGCGGAATTTTGGTCTTTGCTGATGGGGTGTTGCTTTCTCATGATATGAAGTGACCATTGATTTTTGTGTTGCTAAATCAAATCCAACTCTCACAGAGTTCGTATGTTCCTCTCTTCGTGGAACAACAACCGCATTTATGGCCGTCGAGGATGGCACAAAATGAGTATTAGTTTTTTCAGTTTATTGAAGACCATGGTGCAAGGCTTAATTTGTGCATGGGAGCTCTGCCGGTAGCTGAGCTCCCAACCCCCCAACTTCTCACTATCTGTTTTAACCAGGGCTGCGGAGTCGGAGGAAAAATGATCGACTCCGATTCCGACTCCGACTCTGGCATTTTAAAACTTCCGACTCCCGACTCCTGCTTTTTTTTTAATTATATATTTTCCCCCAAAATGTGAAGAAGGAAAAACCCTAAACAAAGGTTGAAATATTAAGTCCATTTTTAAAAGTTTCATTTTTATTCATGGTCGTAGCCGGGACTCAGTTTAGGGGGGGAGAGGGGTAGCAAGCAGGGGTATCCCAGTTGGAAGTCATGAGAGGTCATTGTGACCTCACAAAAAGCTCAATTTTCTTGAATTGTCGTAGGTAATTTCATCATATTTACCTCAGTTCTCGGAGGTCACTATGACCTCCCAAAAAGTCCATTTTCTCCAGAGCAAAAGACAAGTGCCGCTCTTGTCATTTGATTCCGTACAAAACGAATCCTTTTCTTGTTAAATAGCTAAACTTTATTTTAACGCATTGCATTTTTGCCGCAAATATTTTTTATTCACTTGCATAAGCCCAAACATAGCAATTCGTTTCACAAAGCAGATCCGCCATTTTGAAGCCCTTTTTAATGATCCTAGATGCTTAGGATTTGGATATTGGAAGCTGAAAATTTGTATATGGGTCATTCCATGTCAAGTGATCCAACGTTTTTTACCTTACATTTTTGTATTTCTTTCAAATTTGGCTCATCAATTGTACCCCTTGAGGTAATCAAAAATCTCAATTTTTGGATTTTAATCTCTATTATTTTTTCATTTAGGAGACTTTGAACTTTGGAAAAACCCTCGTTTTTCCATGGATAAGGGAACATAAAAGGAACCATAACTCGGCACCAAATATAGATAGAACAATTTGGTAAATAGCATTTTAAAGTACGTTAGTTGCCGCTTAATCTGATATGCAACATGACTAATTTGATAAAAATTTTCTTTTTCAAAAAATGAAATTTAAATTTCAAATTTAAATTTCTCGAAAAACATATAATGAATTTTTTTGAAAAAATTCTCAAAAATTCTTGTGTATTTTATCTATGTTTGTACAAATTTTTAGATTGGGATCTCAATGGGATCATATTTTTTTGAATTTTTGAATAAAACTGTATAGGAAAAAAATGATATTTTTTAGATTCTATTTATTTAAATACTAAGTTCTCTTGCTTGTGATGGTCTAAAAAGTAGTAACAAACATGAATATGTTTAAAGTGAGCTAGCATGAGCTTATAGATTTGTCATGTTCACCCCCCTACCCCTTCCTCCCCCGCACAACCACTCTTTTTTAATTCAAAACTGTTCAAAATGTTTAAAAAAAAAAAAAAAACTCTTTGATACAAAATGAATAGTAAACTTATTTAAAGTTGGTAAATGAGTTTCCTTATAACTAGACGAAGTATCCCCCTCCTCCACCCAAATATACCATTAACGCTGTACTATTATGACGTCTAACCTGGGGATTGAATTGACTATTATTTTTACTCTAGGTAAGTGAGCTAGCATTAACTTGTAGATTGGTCAGCTCCCCCTCCCTTGCTTCCTGACCCAACCATTTTTCCTTTCCCTTCCTTCCTGACCCAACCATTTTTTCCCCAAAACTGTTTAAAATGCTAAAAAAAAGCTTCTTTGATACAAAATGAACAGTAAACTTATTTAAAGTTGGTAAATGGGCTTCCTTATAACAAGGCAAAGTACAACCCTTCCCCCACCCAAATATACCATTAACGCTTTACTAATATGATGTCTCACCTGGGGATTGATTTAAGGATTATTTTCCCACTAGGTATATATTGTTTTTCAGAAGAAGTGTTTCGTTTTCAATCCGAACTTCACAAAGTGTACTTCCATTCAATATCTGAATTTAAACTTACGGTTCATTTCATCCCCTCCCCAGCACCAATCTTCAATTTTGAAGGGAGGAAATAAATGGGTCGCCCCAAGATCATAGCAAACAGCAAAATAGCACTGTTTCCCCTTGTTTTCATAATGTTTTCCCATTATTTTCACACAAAACTGAAGAAAAAAAATCAAAGTGTCACGTTATATGTCAGTCCCCATCACTGCCTTTCCTTTCTCTTATTGGACAAAGCTCATGAGCTAATAGGAAAGAGTAACAAACAGAACAAACTGAAACACTACCAGACATCAGTAGAGACTAAGGCTTTGAAATGGGGTTAAGCAGGATGATAAAAAAATTAAAGTTTAGAGTGGGAAGGTAGTGTAAGGGGGGGAGCAATCTGTAAAGAAGTTAAACAACATGTGAGTTTGTGCTCAAAAAAGCAGTGTTTGTTTAATATATGTATATAGATATATCTTGCTGCATTACTTTCCTTTACAACAAAATGAAAAAGAACACAAACGATTAAAAAATTAAATAACAGCTGCACACTAGATAATGTGGAAAGATAGTTATGGGGACATAGACATATGATCTGATATTTTTTTTTTTTTTTTGTGCGAAAAGAATAGAAAAAACGATGAAAACAAGGAGAAACAGTGCTATTTTGCTGTTTGCTATGATCTTGGGGCGACCCATTTGTTTCCTCCCTTCAAAATTGAAGATTGGTGCTGGGGTAGAAGATGAAATGAATCAAAGTTAAATTTCAGATATTGAATGGAAGTATACTTTGAAGTTCGGATCGAAAAAGAAACACTTCTTCTGAAAAACAATATATATACCTAGGGTGAAAATAATCCTCAACTCAATCCCCAGGTTAGACGTCATATTAGTACAGTGTGATTGGTATATTTGGGTGGGGAGGGGGATACTTCGTCTAGTTATAAGGAAACCCATTTCCCCACTTTAAATAAGTTTACTATTCATTTTGTATCAAAGAGTTTCTGTTTTTTTTTTTTTTTAAACATTTTGAACAGTTTTGAATTAAAAAAGAGTGATTGTGCGGGGGAGGAAGGGGTAGGATGGTGAACCTGACAAATCTATACGCTCATGCCAGCTCACTTTAAACATATTCATGTTTGTTTACTACTTTTTAGACCATCACGAGCAAGAGAACTTAGTATTTAAATAAATAGAATCTAAAAAATATAATTTTTTTCCCATACAGTTTTATTCAAAAATTCAAAAAAATATGATCCCATTGAGATCCCAATCTGAAAATTTGTACAAACATAGATAAAATACACAAGAATTTTTGAGAATTTTTTCAAAAAAATTCATTATATGTTTTTTGAGAAATTTAAATTTGAAATTTAAATTTCATTTTTTGAAAAAGAAAATTTTTATCAAATTAGTCATGTTGCATATCCGATTAAGCGGCAACTAACGTACTTTAAAATGCCATTTACCAAATCGTTCTATCTATATTTGGTGCCGAGTTATGGTCCCTTTTATGTTCCCTTATCCATGGAAAAACGAGGGTTTTTCCAAAGTTCAAAGTCTCATAAATAAAAAAATAATAGAGATAAAAATCCAAAAATTGAAACTTTTGATTACCTCAAGGGGTACAACTTATGAGCCAAATGTGAAAGAAATACAAAAATGTAAGGTAAAATTTTTCTCGGATTTTGGATCACTTGACGTGGAATGACCCTTATGGGAGATTCTCTGTAAACTGGTAATTGGCTGTCCGGACTGAGTATTTTAAAAATAATAAAGTGTGATAAAGTAATTATCGCTCTTAATACAAGTAAAGCATTAATACTTTGTGGCCCAATTGTATTTGGAATGATAACAATTTAATTTTTTTTTCTAGAAATTATCTAAGCGCCAAAAACACAGTCCCCTGACTGTCCCAATCCCATAGTTTAACTGTTAAAGATAGTATTTCAAAAAACCTATTAACACTACATAAATTTAGCAATTAATATCAAAAAATAGAATAATGAAGCTATATTTTTCTTATGAAATAAGGTATAATTAAGTATTTCTAAACTTAAAATTGTCACGTAAATTCTGCCCGGAGTTTTTTCAAACAGTCCACTGCAACAAATTCAAAGCTGTAATACGAAAAATCTATAACTTTTGCAAATTCTTTTTGGCATGAACTTTAAAGTAATCAGTGTGAATTTACCGAAATCGCCGAGAACGGTGTTGAAACGCTACTTTGCTTATTTTGAGAGCCACATTTGTGATGCAAGTATGCATCAGAGTCGTTACGAAAACAGTCCTCTGGGAAGTGATTTTATTTATGTCAATTAATTTAATTATAAAACATATTGGTTATTATGTCCGCGATTTGTGCCTAAATTTATAGGTAGTCTCGTAACCGGTTATGTCCCAATAGTTTTGCAGATATTACGCAACAAAGAGCAAAAACATAGTTACCTGGCACAGTCCCCTGCCTAGTTATACTAGGCGGGGGACTTACCCCCTAGCATGATTTATCTGAAAAACACAAACTTCAATTGGCCCTCTTTCAAACCAAAGTAATAGATTCATTTTATGAGCAATGGTATTATAATTATCCGAACATTTCAAAAAACCGTGCCTGAACAGATTTCGTGTGAAAAATGACGAGTTTACAGAGAATCGCCCATATGTTAGTTTCAAAGATATGTTTTCATCTCCATAAAATTTCATCCAAATCGGGGGTGGTCGGAGTCGGAGTCAGCATGTTTTTCAGCGACGCCGACTCCGACTCCTTTGGTTCAAAATCCGTCCGACTCCGACCCGGCAGCCCTGGTTTTAACACCCACTTCCGATGATTGGGTGATGAAACGATGAAGACGAGGAATAAATAATGGAGGTGCCCCACAGCTGATCAAGTGATTTAAAACATAAAATCTCAAAAAAAAAATAATAATAATAATAAATTAATGCTAACAAGAAGCAAATTTTTAAAATTAGAATAAAATGTGTTGCAAATAAAACAATCTGAAAACAAAAACTAGTTACAGATTACTAATTTTAATCACTAGCTCATTCGGATATATGTCGAGTTTTAAACAATACGTTCAAATTATCAACCTCGCCCCCGATGTTACGCTTTCCCGCTTGGTACGTTTTTTTATCACTCGTCCGACAGAAAACGTAAAATTGGAGTTGAACTGTAGATACATATTTTTGCTTCAACAAGAAAGCATATGATTTGTGAACTATACACAAGAACACGTTAAAGTTAGAGATTGAAATATTGTTGTTTATAGCAGATACGTATTTTAGCTTTTAGGGACATTCAGTAAGAAAGTATATAACTTGAATATTATAGACCAAAAAACGCAAAAATTGATTAAAATATTATTGCTAACCGTAGATATATATATATTTGCTTTTAACAACATTCAGCGGGAAGGTATATGACTTGAGAGTTTTCACCAGAATATGTAAGAAATTGTGTGGATAAAAAAAATTCCAATACTGAGAAATGAACGGAAATTAAAACGCAACCTCTTGAAATCCAACTCATCTTGACTTTTGGAATTCTTTGTATACATTTCAGTTTTTATTTAAAAACCAGGTTGAATTGGAGAGGAGGGAGGGGAGTTTGTCCTTCAAAAAAAGTTCCAACCTTGAAGAAGATATTCTAGTCGAAACATCCCTTTTCTTACGTCAGAGCTTTTCATGCAAAATATTTTTGCAATCCTCACCTGGGAATGTCACTTCTGTCACGTTAACATTATGCATTTTTTGCAAAACAAGGTGATAAAAACAAAGGGGAAGGGGGGCGCACCTTTTGCCGCCTGAATTAAGAACAATTCCACACAAATGGCCATACCTATTATCGTTAGCCAAATGACGTCAGTTGAAATCAAACCACCTTGCTTTCGAAACAGCAATCTTGTCATGTATCTCCTGAGTGACCTCTATTTTTTGGATCATCTCATTTCCATCTGATAAATCACTGATTAGGATGTTTTCGACATTGACCTTCGCCATGCTTTTTCCTTTCCAACGTTGAAATGTATGTACTCCAAATGCATGCATTGTAATACAATGTTTACCCATTCCTCTAAAACTAATTAAAATAAAACTAAAAGGGAGAGAGAAAGAGTAAAATTCCATTTTAAGTGATACTCGTTTTCTCGTTTATTGTTCACAATATCATTTGGTATTAGTTGGAAAGTTTGCAAGGTAAGGTAGTGTAATCTGACGAAACAAAATGAGCACTTATTAGCCCGATTTCATCTCCAAGCGTTTGTGACATGCCATTAAAATCAATTTTAATGATATACTTGATTTTTTTTTAATTGAACTTTTTTTTTTTTTTTTGGTTTTACTTCAGCTTCTTTGGGGCGTTTAAATCGGAGGTGATGCAGCAACTACGCCCGCCCTTCAGGGTAGGGGGACTGAGGAGTCATCCCCTCTTCTTTGAGAAATTATGTATCTGCATGTATGTGGGCGTGGATGATGTTTTTTTCTCGATAAAATGTGCATTAAGTTTATATCTCTCAGCTCCCGGAAAATTTTAACAGACCTGGCAGCACTGGCAACCAGAGGCGTAGCAAGGGGTGGGCGAATCGGGCGACTGCCCAGGGCCTCGCGCCTATCGAGGCCTCGCATCTCCACTTCGTCCCGAATTTTTCTCCATCCGAATTTTATTCTGAGAAAAAATTTTAAAAAGTATTTCCGAATCATACAGTTGAAATATTTCTATTTTTCAAGTCAAAAGAATAATAAATAAAGAAAAACGAAGGGGGGGGGGGCGGCCTCGCTTTGTGACTTTTGTCTAATCCAAGTTTTAACCAACTTTCGGAGCTCTCGCCTATCCAGTGCTCGCAGTTTTAACAGAATTCTTGCCTGCATCCTCGTAGAGAACATAAGTTTGTTTCATTTGGAATTGTAGGTTCCCTTCTGCGTTTATTAAAGTAAATGAGCAACCGTATTTTAATATATATACAGCAATCATGCGGGGTGCCGTATATATGTTAAAATTTTAAAAAACGCGTTCTCTCTCTCCCTATTTCGGGATTTTTGCGACATTTAAGGCCTAAAAACGCATTTTTAGTTTATGTTTGGTAATATTAGTAGAAGGAAAAAGTTTTATGGCTCTGCAGGAAATTTTTTGGCATTGAGGCTCAAAAATGCTACAGTGAACTCTCACTTATACACCGCCTCATTTATGCGCTTTTTTTATGCAACGATTTTAAATGGTCTCAGCACATTCCATAGCAAAATAATGACAGAGTGTCATTCGTTTATGCGTCGCTCGAAAGATGAACATTTCATCTTTCGAGCGAAGAATTATTATTATGCGCCGAATTTTCTTTAAATGTGAAAAAATTAATTTATTTTCTTTAAAAAATAAACATTTTTCTTCACTTTTCTCTTTAAATTTTTTCCTTTATTGCTCACGGAAGGCATTTTTTCCGCATGAACTAGAGCTTGGAGAGGGACAATTATCTATTATTGCATCGTATGCCAAACCGTAGTAATATGCCACTTTTCTATAGAAACATTCTTATTAATGCTCTCATTAGAAATTATGTTGCGTTTTAGTCCTTTAAATAGGCTTGTTCATTTATACGTCTCTTTCACTTATGCGCCTTTTTCTGTTGATCCCTTGGGCCGGCGCATAATAAAGAGTTCACTGTATTTTAAATTATCTGAAAAAAATTAAGGAAAATGGTGAGAAATTCGATAGCTATAGTTTCTAAAAACGCATCTTAAAATTATTTTCTTTGAAAGAGTTAGATACAAATGACGGAAGTGGAGAGACCTGTACCAGAAATTGCTTGAAGTTTAAATTCCTAAAAAAACATATTAGACCAATTATTGTAGAAGAGGCAGATGAGCTTTCCTGATAAAATTTTCGAAAATTGAAGTTGCAAAAATGCAACTTTTAGTAATTTTTCATGACATTGGTGTGTAAAGGGGGATCAGATGCTCTCACTTAGAAATTTTCGTTAACTAAGTGAACATTTAAGATCTCTTTGTTCTAGTCGAGGGGGTCATGATCCCCTTTTGCTTCCGTGCTTGAAGTTTAATATTTCTGTTTGGCGTTTTTAGGAGGGGCCAGGGCAACTTCGGCTCACCCCTTACATACGCAATTCCTTTGAATTGTTATGCACAACAGGAACGAACGATATTAATCATCAGAAATAAATATGTCCCATTTGAAAAGAAGGGGGGGGGGGGGAGAAAGGAACATAAGGGGCCACTAGAGGACATGCAATTTTTGCAGGAAAGAGAAAAGTGAATGTCGTAGCTTTTAATTTCCCACCTATAAGCCTCCCCCCTTCCCCCGCCCTCCAATTCACCAGTTTTTGCAAGGAAATGTTTTCTGTTTTTTTAACTTTAAAAACGATTTTGACCCTCAAAATTATTGCAAAATACTGTTACATGTGACTTTTTTTTTCAAGCAATTATTTTTGAGCAAACGCCAACCTAATAACTACTTTTTAAAAATCTTTCCCAATTTTGGGGGAAGGGCCTTGGCCCCTTCCTTTTTTATTCCCCCCTTGTGTGTAACCAAGCAGTAGTGATGTAATGGAAAGTAGACTTCGCAGCTAGGTGGGATCCCGTGATGGCATAGTCATAGGGTCTCGATCGAAACTGGACTAAACTTTAGAACACGACTACATTGTTTTCAGATATTACCTACTGCAACTAAGTGAACGAGTTTTTTTACACCCAGCACTAGAGTCACCAGTACGCCCATGAGGCCCAGTCTCGACCCCCTTATCGGGCCAGGGGGCAATGTGTCACCATTTTTTTTCCAAGGGCCCCCCAAAATCAGACTAGAATCGAAAGCACGAATACATTGTTTTTAGAAATTATCAACTGTAACTAAACGAACCATTATTTTACACGCAGGGCCTGATTTACCAAAAAAGGCCTAGTCTACATGGCCTGACTAGGCCGTGGCCTAAGGCCCCCACTTTTAAGGATCCCCCAAATAGTTGAAATAGATTTAGTCAATAGTTTTAGCTAACCCATCTACTCAACCTTAGAATGAAATTGTAAGGCTGACTAGATGGAACCCTCAAAAAAATTAGTTTAAATAAACTCACGTATTTAAATTTAAGTTTTTTTTTTTTTTTTTTACACAGAATGGTTGAATTTGATCTGGAATTAATCTCAAAATCGGCAGGGAGGGGTGGGGGCAAAAAGGGGGGAAGACTTGGGGCCTCGCAAAATTTGTTCTCCCTCACTTAATTTTGTTCTTGCTACGCCACTGCTGGCAACTTTCGACATTTTATTGAGGAAGCTTTGCAGCTTACTGTTTTCTTGAAGGAACCTCCTGAATAGAGAGCAGACAAAATATGATATCAAAACTTTGTTACTCAAACTCATAAAAATACTTTTGGGTCTTTATTTTATCACAATTTGGACATCTTAATAAGTTAATAAATGGTAAAGTAGGTAATGTCTTTTTTGTTGATTTAAAAATCCATTCCATTAATAATAAACAAAGGCAACAAACAAAATATTGAAGTTACGGCAGGAGTGAACTGAAAAAAGCGTTCCATTGGTAGAGCGCGTTCAGTTCTCAAAATTTGTCATTTTTATGCTCCTTTAATTCGCTTGTTTTGACAAAAAAACAAAATACTTGAGTTACAAAGTACATTACGATGCAATATTAAAAGCTCCCTATGATTGCAGGCAGGAGTGCAAAAGGGGTGTATTTTCACATCCCAACTTTGAAAAAAATGCATTAACCCTCTCACGTCAGCTGTACCTCTAGAATCATTTAGCCTCAGTTGCTAAGCGAGTTATTCCACAATAGAACATTGACGTTTTTGGCACATTCGTATCTGCCGGCAGCGGTAAGTCTTTAAAAAATCGGTAGGTGTGCTTCCTATGGTCTCCCTTGATTGAAATTTGGAAGGAAAAAATTGTTTTCTTAGGTAAAAAAAATTTTGTTTGGAAAGGGTTAAAAAGGAACAAACTACAGAACACTTCGAATCCCCATCGGGGAGCCTAGAAGCGCCCCGATGGGTAGTACAAGTATTTTATATTCCGGAAACTGAGATGTCACGGAAGGTCACTGTGGTCTCCCAACCGATCCCTATTCGGCGAAGCTTGTTTGACGATTCGGCTAACATATGGGAACAGTATTTCATTCATTTGATTATTATTTTTTTATTTTTTAAGTACATGTTTAATCGTTTTCAAAAGAGCAACATGTTTACCATTCAGTTGCTGTATAAATGCATTTCTACTCGATCACAACCGCATGTCATTCATAAAACTTATCTATTAACATTTTGCAATCATCTGGAAAAATGATTTATTTTATTTAATTTTATTATTTTTTTATTATTATTATTTTTTTAATGATGCCTGATATTTTTTCTCATTAGGTAGATCATTCGGATTATTATTAGGCGAGTTTTGAAGTTTTATTCAGTACATTAAATTTTTAAGAGGGCGAGATTATTCATTTCGGATTCCCCCTGATTTTGCATTCTACTTAATTCAGTATTATGCGGAGGCGAAAAAACCTTTTCTTTATTCAAAAGTTCTTAAAAGTTTTGAGTAGACCATATTTAACCATTAAATGTGTTTAGGCTCAAGTTTGCAATACAATTTTCAAACAAATATTTCAGGTTGTAATAAATTTTTACGTATCTATGAAAAATCTTATAAAACTGCTGTAAAATAAAAACAATCCAAAAATAAGAAATATTAGCAAAAACAAATTAATTTCGTATTGTCAGAAGATCATAAAGAAAAATAGGACAAAAATGGCAACATAAAAAAGGCCGTGGATTTATTAGGAAACTTCTTGAATAAAACTCGCATAATCCTCAAGATTAAATACGAGCTTTCTTCGTCCAATGTTTAAGTTTGTGCCGGCGAGTTAAGTCATGCTTATGCCTAATCTTCATTCGCATGCCATTTCGATTTAGTAGAACGTTTGGTTTCGGAAGAAATAAATAAAATATAACACCTTGCACTAATCTAGAATCTAGAAGCAGTGGTACTTTAAACTTAAATTTTTGGAACGGAAATATTCACAATTTAACTAGCGAGACCTCGAATTTTCACCGAACGATAAAATACGAGCATGCGCACTAGGACTATGGCTAGGGTTTTTGCACATTCAAATTATTCTAATTCAAATAAACTTGAGATTCGAATATTTATATTTTACCTTTCTGTCCCATCTCTGCAATTTATTTCACTCCTTGTGCAGCAAAAGTATTCGTCCGTGATATATCGACAGCGGATTTGTCAATAGAAGCTGACAATAGTTCATGGTTAACGAGCAATTTAATTTCAAAGTTTTATCCATCAAAGTTCCTAACATTTGAAGGGCTTGGGAGGACGAAGGGGCTATATTAAAGTTTTTGAAAATACAATTTGGACAATAGCGAGCAATGGATTCAGGTAAGCAAATAAAACTTGGAGCATCGAAAAGTAGATGTCATTAGACCAACTTCATACGCACGCTTTACGACGAAACCAGAAAACAAAAAAAACAGCAACAGTAAAACTTTGAACTTTAATTACTCGCATTTTTTTTTTTTTTTTTTTTTGTTACATAACCCTTTCATCTTCCTAGCCCTTCATATATGTGAAATGAAACACACAGGGATATCCTCTAATTAGAAACAAAGGAGTACGAAATGAGGTCATAGACCTGTATGTGTGTACGGGATTTTATTTTGTATTGTAAACGAAAAAATAATTTAGTGTATGCCCGTTTGTTAAAGGAAATCGAATTCTGTACTTAACTCGTACAGAAAAAAAAATCAGCAAGCCAATGACATCTCATAAAAATTTATAATAATATCTAATTATATGAACAGATATTGTTATACGCTTCTTTTCGGGCATAGAAGGCAAATTTGAATTGTGCTTTAAGTGTATTTTTAGCATTTGTTCAATTACTTAAACGACAGCTTCCCACTGAGAGCGTACAAGAGTTTTTAGAAATGCTATCGGCTGAAAAATATCTTTAATAATTATGTTAGTATCTAATATCAACGTGTGAAAGAATGAAATTTTGTTAACTCTCAAAATTCCCCATGTTTTTTAAGTTCCAGGTTTGCTTTTATTGTTCAAAAAATTTTTTTTTCATCTCTAACTAGTATTCTTTTTCCCACGGTGCAGTCCTGAAATATCAAAGATCATCAATCGCTGCACCAAGACACCCCACGCCGTCAAGGGTCTCAGGGAAAGGAGGGACGGAAATTTTTCCTTTCAATAATTGAAGGGCTTAGGAGATCAAGGGGCAGTACAGCTGTGTACTGAGTACGGGCTGTGACAAAACAGAAATTGCAAGTACAGTGAACTCTCACTTATGCGCCGGCCCAAGGGGCCAAAGGAAAAAGGCGCATAAGTGAGAGAGACGTATAATTGTACAAGCTTATTTGAAGCACTAAAACGCAACATAGGTTCTAATGAGAGAATGAATAAGAATGTTTCTATAAACAAGGGACATATTACTACGGTTTGGCAATTACTGTAACGTAACTACAATGATAAAGAGAAAACAAAAATTGCACATTTCTAATAACAAACTGTTTTCTTTAAAACAATACATAATAGGTAATTGTTCCTCTATGAACTCTAGTTCATGGGGAAAAAATGTCTTCCGTGTGCAATAAAGGCGAAAGATTAAAGATGAAAGTGAAGAAAAATGCTTATTTTTTACAGAAAATAAATAATTTTTTTGTACATTTTACGGAAAATTCGGCGCATAAATGAAGTATTTATCTTTAGAGCGACGCATAAACGAATGATACTATCATTATTTTGCTATGGAATGTGCTGGAACCATTTAACATCGTTGTATAAGTGAAAAAGGCGCATAAATGAGGGGGTGTATAAGTGAGAGTTCACTGTAATTAAAATTCAAAGTTTTATTATTGCAGCTTTTTTGTTCTCTGGTTTTGTCGTTAGTGTGCGTATGGAACTGGTCTAATGACATCCACTTTTTGATGTACCAAGTTTTATATGCTTATCTGTATCCATTACTTACTATTGTCCACAGTGTTCATTTTTTTAAATGTAGCATAGCCCCTTCATCCTCCAAGCCCTTCAATTATCACATGTACTAAAATTATGTTTCCCAAAATTTTTGACGCATTTTATTAGCCACGAATACGTTATTTTTCTGCTACGAAGGGGGGGGGGGGAGACCATGATTTGCTTTTTTCGTAAAAATATTCAGATTGTGGATCAGCTGGGTTACGGTATCTAGGTCGCTTGCCGAGTAAGGCACTACGCAGTAGAGTTGGTGGAGTATTTGCTATTTTAAATCAACTGTTAAAATGTTTTTTTTTGTTTGTTTGTTTGTTTTTTTTTAATTGAAAAACTTATTTTTCAGTTAAACATTGTGTTGAAAAATGTCACCGTGTTAAAGAATGATTAGTTTACATTTTCATTTATTCAAAGGACAGGCGACTTCACTTCCTTTAAACTCTTAGCACGGGCATCGCCGTGTTGGTTCTGCTCGTAAATAAAATTAAAATACATGGAATGAAAACTGCTTCAAGTACAGCAACAAAACACTTCAGAACGTTCTCCTGAGCGCGGGAAAATGCCAGGTAATGTTTACGTAGCGGTGCTAGAACGCGTTCCATCTGAATCACGGGATTCCACGTCACCTTCTCAGAATCTATTCGATCTGAAATATTTCTGGGAGAAAAGATTTGTGACCGTTTAGAAATGTTTGCGTAGAAGCAGGTGGTCCAACAGAGTGACAAGTGAAAGGAAGAGTCGATAAAATATAGCATGTTGGCGCCAATTTGGAAAGACAATTTGCCAATAGCCGTCTGTGTTTAATTTTTTTCCCACTCATGTTTGATTTAAAAGTCAATCCAAAAGCCTTTCGTTTTTGATTGTAGCAAAGTGGTTAAGAGAATTGAAGCAGCTACGCTCAAGTTAATTACACAATCCTACAAAATTAAACTTTCTGAAAAATACAAAATAAGATTTTGCTGATCTTTATAATATTTGCTGTGATGATTTCGAAGAGGACCATCATTTTTCTCCATCCCGTTAGGATTTCTTGTGAAAAAGATTTAAATTTTTGTTAAAGTCTCCCCCTCCCCCCCAAAAAAAACTCATTCTCTAAAACAATTTATCTGGCATTTTTGTTTCGTTAAAATGTATGGAAAATATCCTCTTCTCGGCGATACATATTGATTATTCGTACATATTGATTACGTTTTATTGCTTTAAAGTTTAACCAATAAAAAATAATTGATTGCTGAAAAATCAATATTTATCACTAATAGGATATTTTCTAAGTATTTGAATGCAAAAAAAGAAATGCCGGATACATTTTTTTTTCGCTTTGATGAAAGATTTCAGCAAAAATAAAAATCAATTTTACATAAAATTCTAACATGCTAGAGTTTTTTCATTATTTTCCTGAAATCAGCACCATTTAGTCATATCTCTTGTATTTTTGTCTCTTGCATTTTTGTCATTCCAGACCTGTGTTATTCAACACCTTTTCTCAACTCAATTGAGCAATTACGATACTTTTGTCATTCCTATTGAGTAAAAAAAAAAAATCATAAAAAACCAAAAAAAAAAAAAAAAAAATCATAACGAAGTTGCTTAAAAATATGCGAATTTTTAATGTATTAGAAACCAATACACAATTTACGTACTAAATTTACACAAATAACATTGAAATAACCCTTAATACGATAAATCTTGTAACAAGCTTCAATGAAAAGTTCTATTTTATGTTTTTGCACCAAATTGGAGCTACATTACTTTGTTTCCCCTATCTGTTTTGTACAATCCACACACTATCGATGAAACCGTTTATAAAATTAGGAGATATCGCTCTTGTAAAATGAGCGGGCGGTTAGTGTAAATAATACTTTAGAAAATTCAATACTGACATTTAAGCGTTGAAATTGCGGAATACGGTTTCAAGTTACGTCATGCAAGTGAAAATAGCGGGATGAGCAAATTTTGTTACTTCTTCGTTGCCCTTGGAAATCGCGGGATACGCAGCCAGAGGGTTAACGAAACTAACGCATTAACCAAACAAACAAACAAAAACACATTATTTTTTAAAACCACTTTCAACTAAGTTCTTTGGCTCTAAACTCTCATTCAAATTGAGAGGGGAAATTTTTAACGATGCCATGAATCTTTGAAAATGAAAATTTGCATATGCGTTCATTCACTTCTCGATTTACCCTAACTAGAAAGGAAGAAAAATCATTTTTTCCAGTGCTATGTGTGTGGCTATCTACGGCTCATACGATATTTATTTTCAAAAATGTCATTTTATGCATTTTTCAGTTTTACTTGATGTTCTCAGAATTATTTTTAAAGTACAGATAAAGTCGAAAATTATCCAATTAAAAAAGTGTATATATTTTGTCTTTTGAACATTTTATTTAACAGGATTTGAAAAAAAAAAAAAAATCCTTGAATTTTGTATCAAGTACGTGGCAGTTTTCAGCTTTCGTTAATTTTTAAGAAATGTTAAGATGGAATTCTTCAGTAAATGGAATCTAACTTCTTCCGAGCCTGTATGCATTCGCAAGTAAAATAAGCGAAGTAAATAAGAAAATAGAGAAGAAAAAAATCTTGAAATTCTGTTGGATGACTGATTTTAAGACAAAATGGAACATGAAAAATGAAACATTTCCCCCATCCTCATTAAATTATACCAGCAGTTACGGGTTTAACATTTTTCAACTACTCTGCCTTCTTAACAATCTTTGAATTAAAATATCTAGTTAAAACTGTCATAAAAGTTCCACAGAATGACCTAGCTTTCCTAATTTTATGGAATATTCAAGGTAGAACATCACGCAATACCTCCACGTGTTGGCCAGTAAATTCACTCTGAAAGCCGAGACATAATTGGATTTTCAACCCACCCCAAAGCACTTGTAAGTCTTCTTAATCCTTAAGTCAGGAAAGAGCTGCCACCTTTTTCTTTAGCGACGAAGGAAGAAAACTCAGAAATCAATAAAGAAATAAATATGATGACGAGACTCGATATTACGATATTTACGGAGTTAGAAAAAATAAAATGTTTTCAACAAGTGATAGTTTAATATCCTCAATTCGTTTTTTTTTTTTCCATTACGTGTTTCTTTCTTTACTGCAAGAACTAATTCCAACTTTTAAATTGAGAAAGCCTAGACATCGAGAGTAACACCTCACATTACAATAAGATGAATCTGGCCGCCGAAACAAATACGCAATTTAAATTAGTATTTTTTCTAGATAACGTGTGTGTGTGTGTGAGAGAGAGAGAAAGAGAAAAAAAAAAAAAGAGAAAGCGCGGATAGGACGTTTTTGTTCTCGCAAAAGCAAAATCAAGAGTAGAAAGTAAGCACCTCTTTAAAAAGCCTTTCTCATCAGGGTTGCCAGATTTAAGAACTGTAAATACGGGACAGGCTCTTGGGGGGGGGGGGGGAGATTGAGAGATGAAGTCTAAAGTTCGAATTTTTGCAACCTTGACTTTGATATTAAACGTTTCTCACAAATTTAAACGAAGAAAAAAGGACACAATGATCATATGAATAAAAACTTCATTTTTTACCATTACATGGTTATTTTTCGTCATGAATATTGATGGGGAAAGGTTTTCCACTAATTGTGAAAATTCGTATTTCCGTGTTCATGAAGCATGTCCGTCATTTCAAATTTTGCCGGTTTTTAGAGGTAAATTATACCAAATTTCAATGTAAATTATACCAAAAAAAGCAAAAGCCACGCTTATTTATATGCAGGAACGTAACTAGAGGGGGGCAGACGGGGCTCGTGCCCCGGGCGCTAGATTTTAGGGGCGCTGAACTGGCTAAGTAACTGTATAATTTTCTTTTCATTATTAAAAAAAAAGACAAATTTTTAAAAGCCAGCTCCCTCTAAAAAAAGCTCAATGGTGGCACAGGCAAAAAGTTATATCTTTTAATGTGGAAAAGGCGTGGGAAAGATCGACGGAGAGAAAGTGACGAGGGTGCGGTAAATGGCATGAATATATTTTCCTTTAGAGAGTGACCAATAAAGTGTTTCATGCCTTATTTCCTCAATGATATTCATATAGTACAGATTTCATAATGCTATGTCTGAAAAACCATCTGGTGCACGAAACAGGCAAAGAACTAAAGTGCGGAAAAATAAAATCATCTATGTTCATCGTTGTTATCATCGTGGTTGAATGGAAAATACGTTAAGGGTACAGGTAAGACATTGTTTATCTAATTTACATGATGTAATACAGATTTGTTGAACATTGCCGATTAATTTCTCTCATTCTTTGAGAAAAATCTCGCACTATAATAATGGAGATTCAGTTCAAAGTTCTCTCTTTTTTAGAATTTTCTCTGTGGTTTTTTAGAAATTGAACTCATATGAGAAATTTTAAACATACTATCAATCTAATTTTGGCACCCTCAGGACCAGTCCTAGGGGCAATACAAGCAGCCACTTGAGGGGCGCTAAATGGAGGAGGGCGCTATTAAAGCCGATTAAAAAAAAAGAAAGAAAAAACTCTCAGGGAAAAATGTTAAATGCAAAAACAAAGAGGTTTTTTTCACCTAAGTTTTATCAACTATGTACCGTTTTCAGAAAGGAGGGAATGGTTCATTCTTTAACCAGGTAAGGTTATTCAGCAACTACTATCAGTATTGAAGTCTACATGGATGTTCGCATTTTTTATTAAAAAAAATATTTAAAATATATGTTTCTGAAAAATTTGAAAAATAGAAATGACCGGTTTTAAAGTAAATCACTTGATCGGGTTTCCGAATACACATCATTAAACAAACCAATATTTTGCTTAGTTAATGTAAGAATTACATTTTGGCTACTGTTGGTCAATAACTGCAATACGGGGTTCGTGTTGAGAGTAGAGCTAAAGAAAATCAATCGCTACGTAAGAATTTTGCAGAAGAGTGGAAATTTTTTGTTCCTGGAAATTATTACGTTAATTAAAAGTACCTATTTTCAAATTTAAATTCTGGTTTTAAATAAATAAATTGTACAGAATATTTTTCAGCCATAATATGTGATGTTTCGTAAAGTATTTAATAAACAAATGCTAATTTATAAACATTTATTCAATAATTCACATTTTTTTTTATGTTCTCGTTCCTTTTCTTTCACAGCAAAGTTTAGGATTTCTAAGTTTCTTAAAATTTCATTGTACACTTATTATAATGCTGAATATTTGATAGTTAAAAGTAAAATTTACAATTTTTTACTTAAGAATTTTTCTAAAGTGAAATTCATGAAAATATTTTTGATTTGCAAAGTATTAAAGGCTTTTAAATTTCTTTCATTTCAAGTAGTTTTCAAACGTATTAAATATGATGTTCAATATGAAAAGGAAAACAATTACTCATTTGGTATAGTTAGTTCATGATATTTTTTTTAACAATTGAAAGCATTTCTTTTTTTTTCTTAATTTCAAAATAAAAATTACTGAAAAACTTGAGATAAACTGAATAAAGATAGAACTCTCTATCTATGCGATTCCCAATTTTTCAATTCTGAATTCAAAAAACTGTTTTCTTTTTGAAAGTATTTAAGGTTACTCAGCTAGTATTTATTATTGTTTTGATTATTATTATCATCATTGTCTAAATTATCATTTGATGATATATTAAAAATTTTTGCAGCTAAAAAAGCTCGCAAAATAAAGTTATAATGTTTTCGTTTTTTTAATGTAAGTGATGTAAAGCTGGAACTAATTAGAAATGTATTTAAAATGTTTCTTCATTGTTAGGCTTTTATTGAATAATTAAATATTATTTTCTAAAATTTTAATCTATTCATTTTGATTCTGCCCACTTATACTTCGATATCATTTTATAAATCTTTTCACATTTGAAATCGTTACAATATGAAAAAAGAAGTCAATGAGCTTTATAAGCAATTCTCATATTGAAATGCGTGAGAAGTTTTAGAATTAATTTGACTTTTTAACTTAAAAACTTTTGTTAACTGATAAGCATACTTTCAAAAAAAAAAAAAAAGCATTAAGCTTCTGAGCAGAAAATGTATGAGAAATTGGAACTCTAAAACCAATGCGTGTCGGTGGTCGGTCTGGCCCGATATTCAGGAGTGTGAAGAGGGAAAACTTGTCCCTTTGGCTTTGAGAAAGTATTGTATGTATTTAGTTGTGCTTTTTGTTCATTTTCTATGTAATATTCGTTGAGTATACCCTTATATGACGGTCCAGACGTTGGCGTTGTCATTGTTTTCGACAAATATCTTATTTTATTTTAATGGGGGGGGGGGGGGGGGCGCCGAAGCGAAGTCTTGCCCCTGCTCAAAAATGACCTAGTTACGTCCCTGTTTATATGTAAGTGCATTCATTTCCAAAACCAAGGGAGAGGCCATTGACCACCCGTCCTGATGTCCCAAATGACGGGCTTGTCTTGCGTGAGAGATATAATAGTCGCTTCTACTGATGACTAATGTTTAGTATGTACCTTTTCAAAAAACTAGACAAACCAATGGGGAAACTTGAACTCAAAATAATTTTAAGGAGTCATTAACAAAAATTTTGATTTCAATTGAGTAGGCAGAATTAAACCTTACTATTTGAACTCACTATAAGAAGTTAACCTAAAACAAATTTAAAAAATCAGTATTTAATACTTTTTGGGGAAAAACTACAGTTTTGTCAATATTAGAACATGATAATTATTCTTATATAACCTCGGAAAATTCCCTTATTTTAAATCATATTTGCTACTAGATTTTACTGCTGCAATAATTCTTTCTAAGTTTTGATGGTCTTTAGGATGCCATAAAACTCACTGTAATTTATATTTCTGTCGCTCATTGTAAAAATTATGCATCTTCAAGTTTTTAAAACGCGTATTTGTTTGCTAAATGGAATAACATTTAGTTACGTCTTTTAGTATAAAAGCGAAGCGAAGCAAATTTCAAAAGATTGAAATTGATTGATTCAAAAAAAAAAAAAAAAATCTAGTGACTAATAGTAGCTGAACACATATTTCTTGAAAAATTGAGAAAGGCTTATTATATCATAAGGCACAGTAAAATCATTTACATGGAGATACACCACTTTTACAATGAAGGTTTGTTGAATGTCACAATAATTTCTGCTCTAAATGAATAGAACACTAATATTACTTCAGAATAGGAAAATATTACAATTCAATCAATTTTCTTATCACTCTATTTCACATTTCTTGTTTTACTCTATTTTTTTCTGAAAATAATGTTTCATTTTGTAAAATGCTGCTTCTAGCCAGAATACGGGACTTTAGCCGTCCTGTATCAAGGTTCCCCGGGACGCGGGACAATATTTTAAAGAACGGGACTGTCCCTTGAAATCCGGGACGTCTGGCAACCCTGTTTCTCATGTACTAAGATCAATTACAAGTATTTTGTTTTTTAGCAATTTCGAAAAGGAGTAGATAAAAATTTTAAATCATTGTGATTTTCATCGAAGTGCTTTTTTCGATTGCTTGCCAACAACATAAAAAACTTTATTACTTACTCTATGGCCAATAATGACCAATTTGCTGAAACAAGATATAATTCCAGTTCTATGTAACGGGAAAGTTCTAAATAAATTTCAGCATGCACAGAAATATTCGTTCTTTCAATTGGTATCAATATTTTAAAAGTGCAAGTGAGTTTTGACTACTAAAATTGAAAGAAAATTTACTCAGTTTGGAATTAATTTTTCTTGCAGTTAAAGTCTTGCGCCAAAATGTTCGCAATAGAAAAAGAAAGAAGTACAAAAAAAAGAATACTATAAAGTTTGAATACAATAACCTTGGTAATGAATGAATCTTAAAGTCACCAATGGTTAAATTGCTTTCACGTGTTTTGGAGTTGCATTTTTTACAAAAAGGGTCAGTTGAGTTTAAAGGAAACATTTTTAATGCTTCAACTTTATATTATTCAATTTAATTAGAATCAATTAAGACATAATATTTTGTGCACAGAGATAACCCAATGGCAGGTCACGAGAGGTCACAAAATGATAACTACAGCAATTTTATTATTTTACAATAAAAAGAAATATTTTTGAAAAAAAATCACAAATATTACAATGAATGTATCAAATATTGTAAAAATTGCTAGTGTAATTTTTTTCGTAGATCTTTGGAGCTATTCATTTTTTGACATGAATCAACTGTATGTCTACGTCTAGAAACATAGTTAAAATATTACTAGATAGGTGGTGCTGTAAACTCAAAATATTTTACCATTTCACTTTACCCCACATTACCCTACTATTGTGCGTTTACCTGTGTTTTATCAGTCTGCATAATTTGGTGTTCCATTCGGCAAATTCAGAATTTTTGACTTCCCAAAAATGTAAGTTCGGGGCGCCCCTCTTTGTTCGCGAGTACAATCATGTTTCGTTTTATACCAGCGACTATAGGAAAAATGAAACGTACAATTAATTTTTCTGTGGGCGATTTTCTGTAAACTCGTCATTTTCCACACAGAATCTGTGTTCTGATGTTGTTTCGTATAATTCTTCGTCCGTATAATTCTAATACTATTGCTCTGGAAATAAATCTTACTTTGGTTCGAAAGAGGGCCAATTGAAGTTTGTGTTTTTCTGATAAATGATGACAAGAGACTGTATTTGCACTTAGTTGTAAAATACTTGCAAAATTATTGGAACATAATTTGTTGCGAAACTACCCCTACATGTAGACATAAATCAGACATTTTCAGTAATATGTCGCATAATTAAACTAATTAACATAAATAAAATGACTTACCAGAGTACTGTTTTCGCAACGACCAAGATGCATACTTTCACCACAAATGTGGCTCTGAAACTAAACAAAGTGACATTTCAAGACCGTTCTCAGCAATTTCGACAAATTCACACTGATTATGCTAAACTTCATGCCAAAACACATTTGCAAGAGCAATAGAGTTTTTCTGTTGCAGCTTTGAATTGGTGGCAGGAGACTGTTTGGAAAACTAAGGACAGAACTCGCATTACAGTATTAAGTTTTAGAAATACGTAATTAGACCGTATTTTATAAAAAAATATAGTTGCATTATTCTATTTTTAGATATTAATTGCCACATTTATGTAGTGTCAATAGGTTTCCAGGAACATCAATCACCTTTCAGTGTTAGACTATACGATTGGGACAGTCAGGGGACTGTGTTTTTAGGACTTGGATATTTTCTAGAAAAAAAATAATTTGTTATCGCCCCAAATACAATTGGCCTACAAAGTATTAATGCTTTACTTGAATCAAGTGAGATAACTACTGTACTGCACTTTATTATTTTTAAAGTACTTGTCCGGACAGCTAATTAGGAGTTTACAGAGAATCGCCCCATTAGGTTGATGAAGTTCAACAATCGCACTATATACACAATCGGTTTAAAAAGTTAAGTTCTACCCCAAAAATACTCGATCTGTGACCCGTAGCTCACATGCTTTCCGCTGGATCCTCCAAACATACTAAAACAATTTTTAAAGAAAAATCAGACAAAAAACTAAACTATGCCCTGAATTTATGTAAATTACCACACAAGTGTAATTTGTATCAGAATTTAATCCTCCAAAAATAGGAAGAATGAAAAACTTTTTTACAGAATCTTCAATTAATGATGAAGCCTATACAATTGTTTGGAAACACGAGGAACTTATATTTAATTTTAAATGGACTTCGGTGCCCCATTTGTGTAAAATATCAAGACTTTAGAAAATAAAAGTTTTTATAGGGTTAGTTATAGGGTAAGTGGGCCCCCTTTTTAGAACAGTTTTATTTTAACATCATCTACATCCAACCAATAAAAAGTGTAGCTATTTCTATTCTTTCTATTAATTTTTTCAGTATTTTTTGCATTTGTATCATATTTTAAAATTCGACCTTAATATTTTATGGTTTTCCTTGATGCAAGTTTCACAAATACATAGTTACAAGCTTTGGCAGTTTTTGTAGCTAAACCATCAATTTCTTCTAGGTCTCCCTTCTCTAACAATCATCTCTTACCGTCTATAATAACGTATACTTTTTGTGAAGAAAAAAAATCCGATCTTTTCATCTTGGAAGTTAGGATTGAAAACTATTGAACTAAGTTCAAGCGGGGGGGGGGGGAATCCAGGGGAAACATTGTGTAGAAACCCTGTACAGTACTTGCAATTAACATTAACAACAGTCCCTGTCCCTCGAATTTCAAAAAGGGGACAAAAAACAGTAGTTGATAAGTAATGGAAGCGTTCTAAATCAATGAATTTAGCAGAGCCGAAAAATAAGTACTGTCACAGATTAAACGTCAAAATGTCTTTAATGTGTAAATTCTGAATAAGAATTTAAAATTACTCAGTGTACTCATATGTTCAATGAGCAGAAAATTTCTAAACTAGAGTGGGGAATGAGACTTGCGAACGATTTTGGGAAACGTTGGCTTTAACTACGAACTTACCTATCAAAGTCCAAATTATTACCGTTTTGGGGGCGGGTTTGTGAATATGTGCCACGCTTATCAAAATTTAAGTGTTAGAAAAGCTATTATGTTTGCGGGGGGGGGGGCTGCATGAATATTTTTTACGCGATATAATCACTTTGTGAAAAACACATGTTTAATCAAAATAGGAAACCATTTTAATTAATGATTCGGAAAAGCTGCAAACAAAGCCTTTCCGAGCACGTGTCATCCGGTCACCGAGAGGTCAGTCAATATGTAACGTGTCTTGAAAAGCAGCACTAAGATTTAAGTTTCCAAATAATTTTAAACTGATAAATTAAAGTTACGAAGTTACCTTTTAGGAAATACTGAAAACATTTAGGGCATTTGAGATTAGTGTTAACTCGGGATGATATGACATAATAAATCCTGCCCCTGCAACTTAAATTCTTTTACCGAATTAAAATAAATAATTACTTTGACATTTAGATTAAAACCTCTCACGGCAATATCGTACTTTCCTTTCATGCATGGTGCTATCTGTAGTCTACAACAACGACTAATACATCGTCTTTCAAACAAACAAAAGTAACAATACAATTTTAAATTAGCACATTGACAGAAAAGTTCTTAGTTTAAAATTTTATTAAATCCTACTATTTAAAAATGTAAAAATGACAATACAATTTTACTTTGTAGCATGGAAAACGGGCAAATAGAAACAGATTGATCGACACTATTAGGTTGTACTTTGTTCACACTTGCAGAAAATGTTTATCATTTCATTTCGCTTTGAGAAGTTCAAAGAGCTTTAACATGCATATTCCATGAACTGCGACAATAATGTTCATGTAAGAGAATTCAGCATAAAAAGATCCATCGAAGTCGGTCAGGTTAAAAAGAACAGAAATCTATTATTACAAATCAGAATAAAATTGCTTATTCGTAAAATTGTAGTAGCAGTTCAAGTAAATATCGCAGCGGAAGCTTAAACGGCTTACTATTGAGACTTTATTTTCGTCGGTTGGTATGACGGAGGCCACTTGTTAGACCACTTGCCATCGGATACGCTTCGGGCTCCAATGATTTCTCCAAGAAATATGTCCACGAAGTATTGGGCGAAGGTTCTGACCAACTTGAGAAACATCTTTCGTAGAGCAAGGCGGGTCAACACACCTGTAGCCAATTTCCCCTGTCGATTTTTCTGGATTTGGTTGGCTTCTTTGTCATTTTGCTTAATATAAGAGGAAGCGGCCATCACGAAAAGTAAACAAACGAGGAAGGAAATTGCCAGCCTCATAGCGATCCTGATGGCGTCTAACGCTCTATCCTATATTTTACTCTACAAACTGCGAAACTGAGAACAAGTTTCCGTAACAGTTTACCAGCAGCAAAATGCGCCAGGATGACCAATTTGACGTCAGTTTACAAAAAATTAGCATACTTGACGATTGCAGTTAAACTCAACTTTACAGTTATAATTGTTTTCACCTGACAATGAATTTGTTTCCTCAGTCAAGTACACTATTGCAAAACTCAGTATGTTAAACATATTTTGTTAAATTGTAAATGTTCAGAATCTTTATTTTTTCTGGTTCTACTTTATTTTGACCAAATTTGAAAGAAACTACCAAAATACTTTAAGAAAAGTATTTCGCTTGACTTGGCGGTCGCACAGCTGTGCTCCCAGATATTAAAATTTGCAGAGAGTTAAAAGTTTTTTCTCTCTTTCTCTCTCTTATTTCCGGAAAATTTAAGTTTTGAGACAGAAGAAATTTTGGAATTCGGCAAAGCAAACACATTATCTATTTTTACCAAAGAGTTTATATAAACACTAGAATGTTTACTTCTTTATCCGGAAGCTAGAAACTGGCTGGTAAAATGGGTAGAAAGTAGTGGTCAAATAAGAGTGTTGCCGTCTTTCTCATCACATCGTGGAAAAGTTAAATTCGTGTTTAGCTAAGTTTGTGTACTTGGCTGAAAGCTAAGACCGTTCTACTCAGCATTAACCAAACGGTAGAAGTCAAAACCATTTTCATGCTTACAGCCTTTACCGTCGGAAGAGACTGTAACTGCACATCCAAAAAATAATTCTCCAATTCTATTGTTATTCTATGATTTTTAACAAATATTGGCCTGAAATGGTTTCTCATTGGTGCAAGAGCTCAATTTCGTCACTTCGTGAAATATTTATGAAAGACAATGATAGTAGCAGTAAGTGACCTCCGATTAGCTCAGGGCAAAAGTAGAAATGTAATATACCGAGAGCCCGGTTATGCCATCCAGATGGTTCAACTGAATGGGCTCTCGGTATATTGTACTGATAGTAGCATTTTCAATGGTAAAAAGAATCCTTTGATCAGTAATGTTGCTTCGAGGATTAAGGATAAAACGTGCTGACATTAAGAAAAAAGATAATGTGCTGAACTTTTGAACAAAATAGAAATGAAGCCGTGCAATTAAGTCAGCTCAAAAGTAGAAATGTAATATACCGAGAGCCCGGTTATGCCATCCAGATGGTACAACTGGATGGGCTCGGCATATTGTACTGATAATAGCGCTCTCAATGGTAAAAGGAACATTTCAATCAGTTATATTGCTTCGATGATTTAGAATAAAAGATGTTGACATTAAGAAAAAAGATACTGTCCTGAACTTCTGAACAAAATAGAAATGAAGCCGTGAAAGTGGAAGAGGAGAGATTGGTCATCATTAAATAAGGCGCGCTACTGAATCTAATATTTCACACTAAGTAGAAAGTTGGATTCGAGGGATCGGGGTTCAAGAGCGAGGCATTGGGTTCGAAACCGAAAGGTTCCGGGATCGAATTTCGGCATTGCAGTCGCTGATTTGAGAAACTAGAATGCTAAGTGCCTGTTCTGACACTTTCTATCGGAACCATTACATGGTCGTCTGCCGGTCACCTTGTCTAGTGGTCAGAGAATTCTGACTGGATCAGGAGGTTCCGGGTTCGAATCCAAGCTCGAGTGTTAAGATGTACTTTCTTCTTCCTGTCCTTTTGTGTGTTATGCTGTGAATGGTTGTACCCTATAAACGGCACCTCATGGCATGTGTGTACCGTGGAAGTCGAACTTCACACCAAATTAAGGTACAGTTGGGAAATAGAAGCAGCGCACCCCAATTAGCCAATCTAGCTGGCACAAGACAAAAACAACACGCCTGGTGGGATACTCCTGAGAGAACCCTATCATTCAACGTAAGTCAGAGAATACAAATACAAATGTGGCGAAGATGAACCTCCACAGAGCTTCAGCTCTCTATCGAGATTGCCCTCAACTGTGTTTTTAGGATGCAGCAACACTGCACAGCTTCCGTATTTCTGCTCAACTCCGCAGTTGCAAAAACCGTTGTAAGCAGGGCCGAGTCGTTCATATGTGTAAAGTCGTACGGCGCACGACGCCAGAGTCGAAAAGGCGCAGAGCTTTACCGATTAAAAAGATCTAAGTGGGAAAAAATGGTAAAATTAAATTTTAATTTTTTTTGACGGTGTGTCACAGTAGCGCACATTGACCTCAGGGCGCCCCCCTGCAAGATTTATAAGTGCGCCCCCCACCCCCTCATTAAATTATAAAATATATCTTCCCGGTGTAACTCATAGTGCTATTTTCTTCAAATCTCGTGCGTCGCGGGGGTGCTATAGTAGTGCGGCGAAATTATTCTGCTCTATAGACAAGCAACCCAAATCGCTGCTTAGCTGAAAAGTAAAAATTTTTGCCTTGTTGTTTCTAAACATCTGTACTATTAAAATCTGTTCGCGTCTGTTTGAAGCTTGAACTCCTCAAACGAGAGTAGAGAATCGATCGAGGTGCCATTCGATTCTGTGGTTTTTTTCTGAATAAAACGACCAATATCGTAGTTGTACGATTTTCATTTCATTTCATTTCATTTGAAGCTAACTCAGCTTCAACAGTTTGTGGAGGTCTGCGTGCTATGCGCCTTGCCTCCGTGTTCGTTGTAGTTAAAAATGAAAAAACATTTATCCACGACTGTACGATTTTAATTAACGGAAATATCAAATAACAATAAAAAACTTGCTGCCAGAGCAGCTAGATTAGCTTCCTGCGGCATGTTGATGCATAACTTCCTAACCTCTCTAACTTTTACCTTATTCTGAAGTTATATTATTAGATGTAATTTAATGTTCATTCGATTTCAAGACATACCATGCACGTGGCCCGGCGTTGCACGGGCACTTCGTGCCTTGAAAGTAGTGAGGAAAATTTCAAGAAACTACTCCCTGCCAAGGCGCCTTTTCTTTTTTCCTGCATCAAAAAATCATTCGAATTATTGAAATGTTGCACGGGCACTTCGCGCCTTTAAGATGGTGAGAAAAGTTTCAGTAAGTTCAGCTCGCCCAAAGAAAGGAAGCAGACATAGATACTCAGTTATTAATATAAGTAGATGGCTTTTCAACTAATTTATATTTCAAAAAGCTAGCGATAAAAATAGCAAAAGTAGCTAGCGATAAAAGTACAACGTACGTGACCCGCTAATGAGTTGCATATTTGATTTAGTTAAGCCTTCATTCAAAATTCTCATTGTCATTGTTATTACTGTTTCATAGCAACCACGTTTTGCGACAATGGATTTCATATTTAATCATTTAGGCCTAATCGCTTTAAATTTGACTACTTATTAACTGTTTCTTCGTTAATTAAAATCGTATAAAAAAATTAAAATTAATGAAGCCTGAAAAATTACCTATTTATCGGTACCTGGTTCGACTTTCAGTTCATTGGCGTTCAGTTGAAAGAAGCGTGACATAGATAGATAGTTAGAAATAGAAAGAAAGAAAGATAGATAGAAAGATACTCAGTTTTTAATATAAGTAGATTCTCCCACTGTCATTCCTTCCGAACCAGGAAATTAAATAAAATCAATGTTGCGCAATACTCTCTCGCACAAGCTTCCTGTTGAAACCGTGCCAGAACCTATTTCCGCTTTCTTCCTCTCAATTATTCGAATGACTTTTTGATGCAGGGAAAACGTAAACGCGCAAACGAGCCGCCTTGGTGGCGAGTTGTTTATTGAAACTTTCTTCTCAACTTCAAAGGCATGAAGCGCCCGTGCAACGCTGGACCACGCCCCTAGCAGTGCAACTATTAAAAAACATTCTCATTAAAAATACGTGCATGTGATGCTGATGTAGTGCTTAAGCATTTTTTGCGTTGGCGGAAATGCTATTTCAGCCTGTGTAATAGTACTTAAGATTTATCATATGATCGCAACAAATTGCTATTCCTTATTAATGTTGCGTTATAATTTACGCAATGTGTTTCTTTTTTACTTTCTTCTATATTTAATATATAGAAGAAAGTATTGGATTCGTGAAAATTTTCGAATGTCGAATTTTGACGGATTTGCACGTTTTGAGGTGCGCTGAGTCCATTTCTATCATTTTTGGAAAATATCTGTCTGTGTGTGTGTCTGTGTGTGAGTCTGTATGTATGTGACCAGTTTTTGTGGCCGCGCTAGAGCAAAACTACTGCATGAAATCGAGCAAAAATTTTTGCACACATGTACCACCATGTGAACTGGTGCACCTGACTTTTTTTCAGCGAATTCCTCCAAGGGGGTGGAGCAATCGCGCGTGCGGTGATTGCTATATCTCAGGAAGTAACCGGCGGAATCAAACGAAAATTGGTCCATAGGTAGACCCTACTGAGTACAGGTGCTGATTCAATTTGTGTGTCAATATCTCGAAGGGGGGGGGGGTGGAGCAATCGTACGTGTTCTGCGCGGGGGTGATTGCTATATCTCAGGAAGTAGCCGGCGGAATCAAACGAAAATTGGTCCATAGGGAGACCCTACTCAGTACAAGTGCTGATTCAATTTGTGTGTCAATATCTCGAAGGGGGTGGAGCAATCGCACGTGTTTTACGCTGGGTGATTGCTATATCTCAGGAAGTATCCGGCAGAATCAAACGAAAATTGGTCCATAGGTAGAACTTATTGAGTACAGGTGCTGATTCAATTTGTGTGTCAATATCTCAAAGGGGGGTGGAGCAATCAAAAGTGCTTATTTTGTCATTGCACCTACTGTATCTCGAGAAATATTGCTGCGATTTGAATGAAATTTGGAATAACACTAACCCAATATGGAAGCAAGCATCGATTAAATTTTGGCACCAATCGGCCCAGGGGGAGGGTGGGGTGATTTTTGCGCTTAGTCAACAATGCGAAAAATTAATTCATTAAAAAATCGCTTTCACGCTATTTAATTATCAAAACATCTGAAAACTTTCAATGATTTGAAATTTTTAACTGTTGCGAATTTCTTTTTACTAACAAATAAAATGTTTGCAATTAATCTAAACAAGGCTTTTGCAATGATTTCCAATTTCGCTCATTGATTCTGCATTTATAGCGTTATTACGATAATTGGGAAATTGGAGTTGTCTCTAATTATTCGGGCGAGTACGTATTTTATTTTGTAACCGGAATTCATAAGATAGTAAAAGAAGAAAGTTTCGTGACGGCCACGACAGCTATAGTTTTAATCAGTTTTTAACTTTTGTTCGTGGTGATTGACTACTCCATGTTATTATACTTAAAAAAGTTAGGTTAGCACATTTGCATACTATTTACTCATGCGTAGTATTTACGTATTAAGGACAATAATTTAGGTTAGTTTTTTAGTATCGAAAAGTAATTCGCATAATTACTCCATAAATTTTCATTTTCAATGTTTGAATCATCAGACTTCAGCTAATAAAATTCTTCTCAGTGTGTATTCTTTTTTTTTCCCTTTTTAAGGGGTTACAGTACCTCAAAAATGACCAAACGTCCAAAAAAAATTTTATTGCTTATTTCAAAAGTAAAAGTTACTTAAAACACTCAAAAAAAAAAAAAAAAAAAATAGCCTTGTTCTAGGTAAATTATAAAAAGTTATGAGTGACTTTAGGGCATGCATGCTATGTGTTCTAATGGAAAAGCCAAACTTTAAAGTGCTTTTTCTCAGTGATCAGTTTTTAGTGTTTCTATGTTACTGAAAATGCTAAGGATTTTTTCCTATTGAAGATATAACTTTAAAGCAATATTTTTTGCACTCAGGATAATATATTTAACAAAACTGTGCATTGAATAAGTGTTTTATAAATTACAAAATTTTTTAGAGTCTGTTAAACCTCGAAGAACAAAGTTTTTTACGAATTTTTCACATAAAAGGTCACAAAATATTTTCTAATCAAAATATAAGAAAATGAATGCACAGATTTGTTGAGGTAATCCTTGTGATCATTTCGCAAAAAGAAATTTTGAAATTAGTGCAGAAACAAAAAAGTCTTCGGGTTTTTAAAAAATTGAAATTTTCTTACATTTTTCAAATTTTCAAAAAAAGTTTTCAAAATTTTTAATGTTTGAAAATAAATTATTGATTGTTAAACAAGTGCAGAAACAAATATTTCAAAGAATTAACTTTTTCACTTAAATTAAAGATATTTGTTAGAAAGGTACTGTAACTCCTTAATTTCTAATACAGTTACCCACAATAGATTTGATTAGCTTGGGTTTTAAATGCAATTTTGTCTTTCCTTATAATTTTTCAGATGTTTGCTACAAGAATAGCATGTGAGTGTGTCCTCTCGTACTAGCAAAGTTCCTTTTTTAGCCTACTTTCCCGTTAAAAATAAAAGAAAGACGAAAAAAGTATTAAAAGTGGCTTAATGCATCTAAAAAATATCGCCAAGTTAAAAAAACATCGCCAAGTCCGAAAAAAAAAAGCCAAAAAGAAATAAAAAGGCAAAATGAATATCGAAAAATTAAAAATTTGAAAGTAGGATATTGAGATGGGGAATTTGTGTCGGTCGGTCGGTCTGTGTCCCCCCCCCCCCCCTCCCTAATAACTTTTGAAAGAACATTCCGATTTGGACAAGCTTTTTTTTGTTGGAAAGATCTCGGCGAGTACAGCTCATTCCCATATCTGATTTTTCGATTTGAACAATTTTTGGTTCAACTTTGAACCGTTCAAACAACCTGTCCCGCGATGCTAACTTTTGAGTGAACAGTCCGATTTGAACAAACTTTTTTTTGTTCGAAAGATCTTTTCAAGGTTACTTCATTCCCGTATTTACATTTTCGATTTGAACAAATTTTCGTTCAACATTGAACCGTTCAAACAAGCTCTCCCCTAATAACTTTTGAGGAAACAGTCCGATTTAAATTTTTTTTTTTTTTTGTTCGAAGGATCTCAACAAGGCATTACCGTATTTAAATTTTCAATTTGAACATTTTTTTGTTCAACATTGAACCGTTCAAGCAACTTTTCCCCACCTAATAACTTTTGAGTGAACCGTCCGAATGGAATAAACTTTTTTTTGTTTGAAAGATCTTGGAGAGGCTCATTCCCATATTTCGCTTTTTGATTTGAATCATTTTTCGTTTAATATTGAACCGTTCAGAAAAAAAAAAATTAACATGAGCGCCTACGGGGAATTTAAGTTGAATGTTGATCCTGAACTTAAAGTCGGATTTCCTTCAAACTAACTTTGTAAGAAAATGGTTTTGATAAATAATGTTTGTAGAGTACTTTTCTGAATAATCTTCTGTGAGGACTCTGATTCCGACTCCGCAAACATGGCGGAAATGCAGGCTCAGAAAAAAAATGACTGACTGTGCAGACGATTTTTTGTTTATTTATTCATTTGTTTTGTTTTATTTATTACTAGCGGTACCCGCACGGCTTTGCCCGTGGTATAAATTAAAAGTTCATTTGTAAAATAATTGATATAGCAGAAAAAATGCTCTATTTTAGTTATAATTCAACTACAATTCCTTCAAAGTATGATATAAAAATTTGGTATGGACCCTACACTACTTCCTTTTACGTGTACATTTCTTAGTAGATGCCTTAAGTGCTAAAATAGTGCTTGGAGGGAGCAAGATAACAATTCAAACATTTACATCCCTAGTTTGCCACGAAACAATGCAAAAAAAAATGTTTTACAATGATTAATCTCCTAAATATCGCCGATTTTAACATCATTCAGTGGATTTTTCGCAAAATATCGCCAATAGCGCCAAATTGAACCCCCCCCCAAAAAAAAAAAAATTAACAAATTATCGCCAAATTGGCGACAAATACTTGGCGACCAAAGGCTTGGCGATATATCGCCAAGTGGTCGCGCCAATTCATCTGCATTGAAATTAACACTGATTTACTCCATAAAAGGGGTAAAGCATCCCTTGTGACATTCAAATGAAACCCCAAGGGGAGATGCACAAAAATAAGCCAAAAGAGAAAATAAGAACAATTTTGTTGCTCACAGAAACCAACAGAAATCTTACCAAAATTTGAAAGAAGAAGAAAGTTTCCTTTCCTAGCTTTAAAAACAAAACAATACATTTTCCGAAATGAAACACTTTAAAAAGAACGTTGCACTGTCGCAATTTATACGATATTTGGCTAATCTTTATGTTTTGGGTACCCCTTTCTCGCTGAAAGGGCGATAGATGCATTTCCCCTACTACTGTTTCCAAACGTTGCCAAAATCAATATTGCTGAAATGCAAAATCTATGAAAATGAAAAAAAAAAAAAAATCCGCCAAATCTTTTAATTAAGTCATTAGTATATTGGAAACAGGGTTGCCAGAAAAATACTACGCTCCTTATTTGGGCCGAAAAAATACTACCGTAGTATCAAAAATACTACGTCTGGCAACGCTGGAAAAAGAACGAAACAAAAATAAGTATGAACACGTAACCATGGTAACAACATGAAAAGTTGATTTCCGTTGATAAAATAATTCATT
>JAXGGA010005071.1:0-81578 GCA_038373865.1 Uloborus plumipes
CACGAAGTTGTCATTTCATACTCAGAAGATTTCATTATTTGAGGCATTCAGAGCTATAATGGATCAAGTCCACAGCAGACTTTGATCACGTTAGCACTGAACGCCTCGTTTATTGAGTGTGACAGTTTTAGTTGCTGAAATCTACTGCGTTCAAAGCTAAAGTGGACCAAGATGAAATGGACTTGTTCTCCTTTAGCTTTAAATGCCTCTTTTATATCACTGGTTCTGGATTTTTCGCACGACTTAAGAACATGGTTGTTTTTAGAGAAAATACGAAGATCTTATTTTTTTCGATTCAACAAAACGAAGAGGCAAAGAGGCATGCAAAAATACTCTGTCTCTATGAAATTCTTTTCCCGCAGTTTGTGACAGCAATTCCTATCAGCTGCATGAAAAACATTTTTCAAAAAGCTTTTTAATTAATTAATTTATTAATATTTCATTTTATGTACAACAATGGTTAAAAATAATACTATATAACTGCTACTAAAATAATAACAATAACAACAACAATAAAAAACTAAATAAAATTAACTTAAAAAATTCGCGGTTAAGAGATTTAAACAAATCTTTCCAATCCTAATACGGTGTCTTTTATATACATGTAAGGATTCTCATGATCAGACTTTACCCAATCTCCCTCAAGACGGTAATTCTGGTTGTGTTAGCCGTTAGCGCTTTATATTTAAAACTTATCTTGGGTATGAACATTACATTCTAATTATGTAAGACAAAAGATTTACTAATATCTCATCTTGTAAGCGTACTAGAAAATGCATAAGAAAAGATTTCCACAGTTTTTTTTGTGTTTAATAATTACCTTAAAAACAAAATCTCATTTATTTAAGAAATATATGTAGTGTTTATAGTTTTTCACATTATGATAATTTTGATGACGAAATATTTTATTTATCACGTATTTAATTTTTTGGGGAAAAATGATACACAACACTTTTTGTGTATATTTTAATTACTTTCATAATGAGCGCCTAATGATGAATCAACTGTTATTAATTTCAGTGGCATAATTTAACGGTGAAGTACTCTTAACTAGAGCAGCCAGAAATAACCTTTAGGAAGGAGGGGGTCATGGAAATACACACACATACATGGGAAAATCCATGTATGTGTATTAATAACCGAATTAAGATTGGCGGTATATGTTAAAATTGAGGGCTCCACTTAGGGAGAGGGACGGGGGATTGACAACCAAAAATCACCCTTCATACATTTTACTGCAACACTGTGTCGCATAATTCATTCTCTCGAACACAGACGGAAACGGCAGGGTCAACGAAAAATTCCAACATTGGATTCCCTTTTAAAAAGACAATAACTGACTGTTTGAACGAGCTGAACGACCTATTGATCTTTTTTTTTTTCCATCTCTCTTTTTTTTTTCGGAGGCACATGCGCACAACGGTCTAGTTACTCGGTCAAAGTTCCAATACGCCGCCGCTCGATTAAGTCTGGCCACAAATCTCGATCGCGATGTCCCCAACGCGGAAGAAGAAAGAAAGAAAGAAAGAAAAAAAAGAGCGAGAAAGAGAAGTAGAAAAATCGAGTTTCCAGCTCTTCTGCTCACTAGAAACATAATTAAGGAGTAAGAAGAAAGTTGGAAGTTTCGAAAAGATAAATTTTAAGTTATTTTTCGAGCATATCCCAAAAACTTTTCCCCTTCATTTGCGTCGGTCCATCTTTCTTTCTCGAGGTAGTTATGAACAGAATTGTCCGTTTCCACTTTATTCTAGTTACGTAGCATTAAATTTCTTTAAAATGTATCTTTAAGATACTTGATATTTTAAGCGCAAGTGAGAAAACAAACAATTCGATGGTTAAGAAAAAATGAAAAAGAATAATACATTTCCAGAATTCGTAGTGGCTTTGAAAAAAAAAAAAAAAAAAAAAAATCAGGAGACAAAATTACGAAACTATCAGGACAAAAATGAGGGAATTTGTAATATTTTTTATAAGTGTGTAGTGTACATACATAACGACACATACATAATACTGGATTCTATATAATATCTCCAAATTTAAAATGAAAGGTACATCATTAGAGGTAGTAATCAAGTGTATGGGTGCATTTTTTACATTAGAAAGAAAAAGACCAATGCAAACTGGAGGGCTCCCAACTGATCCGTTTTTAGTTTAAGTCCCTGAAAGTCTTATTTTTTCAAAATCTGGATTTTTCCCCCTTTTAAATCTATGTCTCATTTCAAATTTTCCTACTCCAGTAACCTTTTCTTTTTCCTTCTACTTTTCTTAACTTAAAAAAAAAAAAAAAAATACTGAATACGTTATTAACACCCCTACCTTGATGATTATAAAATTTTGAATCAAATGGGGACACGACTTTAAGAGTTCGATAATATTTCTTAGGCTTGATAAATTCATTCAGCATAATTGCTTGTTCTAAGCAAAAATTCACTTTAATAGTTATTTGTCCTGAAAAAAAGTTACCTGTTTGGAACAAAAGTAATTTTAATATAATTGTAAATATACAACTATAATTTAGCATAATACATTAAAAAAACGTAAATAACAAAACTTGAATTATTTTTTATAAGAATATGTTAAGATAATGAATACCTTCAATAATTTTTAATGAAAAAATAATTTTTAAGAGGGAAAATAGCTTTTGTTTAAATATAACTTCTAATTATGTACCAAGAAACAAAATTAAATAAGTCAGCAATAAGTAGCAAAGACAGAAAATGATATCATGATAATTTTAGACCTTAAAAGTTAGTATAATTGAAACAATAAAGATAACTTATTATTGGTCCATGTTAACAACCCCCCCCCCCCTGTCGACGATATTAGATATTTATCCAACATCAGAATGCAGTTCGTGAAGAAAATAATCCTTTAGAACTCGCTACAAAAAATAAATATATAAATTTAAAAAAAAAAAAAAAATCAGCACAAAAATTCTTTCATGCGCTCCACATAATATTTTCCCCACATTTAATGTCAACCGCCGAGTCTTACGAAGGAAAGAAATTGTTTCTTGGTGTACCATCGCAGCGCCATCTACCGTGGGTTTGTGACAGCGGGATGCTGACGGAGAAATCTCATCCTCATCTTGAGCTTCCTTCGAGACGCACAAGACCGATACCCACATGTAGCTCGTGAGCCCGACGTTATCAGTCACGACTGGACATCATGCATTGATAAAGCCATATCAGGAGTAACTGAGGTTTAAATCAAATGGATAAAGCATTTTTTTAGCAAATTGAAAATGCAGTTGATAGGCACAAATGATTTAATTTTAAAAAACACGTGGTATTGAATGCATTTAAAAGCAAAAAGCAGCATTTCAACTCACTTTGGAGTACGACTGCCAAATGAATGATTTTTTTTTACTGTTAAATAAAGGAAATGAAAATTCACGCGATCATCAGAAGTGAAGTAGAGAATGATGGTCGGTAAGTGTTTGGAAAATATCTTTTTCTAAGCCTGTCATGTATGTGAAAATTAAGTATTTTAACTCGTGGATTTCAATGTTAAGGTTTTTAATCTTTCCCTTAAAACAGCACACAAGAGCAGGTTATATTTTTTAAATCTTTTAAATCCTTTTTCACAAAACATCCCAAATAAATTGAAATAATGTTCTATTTATTTTAAATACTGTTAATATTTTGTGATGTGGGTTAAAACAAATGAAAGAGTAGCCATATATTTCCATTTTTCGTATAAACTCAACATGTATGTCTTACTTAATCATTTCTTAAGTTGTGCATATGAGTAACAGATAGAAGATTAAAAAAAAATATCAAATCATATGTCGGAAAACCCCACTCACACACATTTGTTTAAAATGAAACATAACGTAGCACATTTTCCAACTGTTAATTTTTTTTCTTAATGGCTAATAAAAACAAATATTAGGATGATGAAATTTTATTACCATTTTTGTTTTCTTTCTTTTTTTTCGTGTGTGTGTGTGTGTTTCTGTCAATGCTTAAAACACAAATTTTCCCTGGATAAAATACTTCCCTTGCATTAAGTTACAGTTAAAAATTCAGCTTAATTTTTTTAATCAACAGAAATACAAAATCTTATATTCGGGGTATTTTTGTTGTAGTTAACTGCCCTAGTTTGTTTCTTCTATGTCTATATGCTTGCATAATGGGGGCAAATACATTTTACATAATCCTAATAAATGATTACGTAAAAGTAAAATTTAATGAAATTCTCTGAAACATCAAAAGCATAACAATTTGAGAGAAAGAATTTAACCTCTGTTTTCTATTAACTAATGCATTTTTTTTATTTTCAATTTTTTTTTTTTTCATTTTACATTAAAAGATTTTGTATTCAGACCGTTTAACAGTCGAAAAGATACATTTCAAATTATTAGGACCCTAAGAGAGAGTGACAAAGTCGAAGTGACAAAAATCGATGCTAATTTTCGTTAAAATAGGCTTGGTTAGTCCTGGATGAACTTCTTGTTTACTGCATTTTCATTATACAGGGTGTCCACTCCAATCGTGGACCAATAGCTAATTTCTAAACCGTTAGAGATAAGCATACAGTTTATTTAGGAAAAAATCTCCAAATTACGAAAGGAATTTTGGGTCTATTCAATGTTTTTCAAAAAAATCAAATTTTGAAAGAGTTACGAAATTTAAATTTTTATACAGCCCCCCAGTCCTATCAATCATATTTAGTAAAACATTCTAGACACTGTAACCTTTAAAACTAAAAAAAATCACTGTTCTACCAAAAAAAAATTGACCGAGTTATGACATTTTGAAAAATCAAGATTTTGCATTATTTCATGACGTCATCCAGAGATCGCTTAAGGGACCGTATGCAAAATCCTTCAAAATCTTGATTTTTCAAAACGTCATAACTCGGTCAATTTTTGTCGTAGAACAGTGATTTTTTTTTAGTTTTAAACGTTACAGTGTCAAGAATGTTTTACTAAATATGATTGATAGGACTGGGGGGCTGTATAAAAATTTAAATTTCGTAACTCTTTCAAAATTTGATTTTTTGAAAAACATTGAATAGACCCAAAATTCCTTTCGTAATTTGGAGATTTTTTTCTAAATAAACTATATGCTTATCTCTAACGGCTTAGAAATTAGCTATTGATCCACGATTGGAGTGGACACCCTGTATATGCGTGTAATATGTCATGGATATATATGATAGCTGTCATCGAAGCGTACGTAGCCAAGGTTTTTCCCGTGGAGGAAGTTAATGGCATTACTTTTTTTTTTTTTGCTAGCTGCCATTTGCCTGTTGAAGCGGTAGCAGAGCGTTCGTGGAGAAATACTTGATGAGAAAATCATTACATGCTACTTTGAAATAAAATAGTTAATTCTTTACACACTCTTAGTAACACTTAAAATTGAAGTACAAGAGTTCGTCATTTATTGATTTATGATAAAATATTTTTAACAATACAGCAGATATTCCCTAACTTTGAAACATTATGACTGGGGATGCACCGATAAGCAAATTGAACGGTTACCGATTATTCGGCTGTTTGTAATCGGCCGAGCCAATTCATGATCATGATGATTACTTTTAATACTGCATTTTTCACCATCACTTTTTTTTCTTTTGCAATTCCGATTTTAGAAATAGTAACTAATTTCTCAAAGAAGATGTATTTTTCTTCACTTCCCAAAATAATTTCAAAATTTCATCCAATTTTTTTGAATCAATATTCATATTATTGTTAATAAAATTACATGAACACATAACATACTTAACACATTAATATTTAAATTAACTAGACATGAAACTTTAAAAAAAAAGGGGGGGGGGGCGACGGTGAACACTCTAATTTGGGAGTACTGTCATTTTAAATTTATTTTTCAATTATTAGTAGAAATGCAATTCAAGATTTTCATTTGTGGAAGTTTGAGATATCTAAAAGGACTATGTTAAGGAGAAAAGGATCGACACAAGAAAAATATTGCAACATTGTTAATGTATGTATATATTTTCAAATAGAAAAATATATTATTAAATTTAATTTTCTAAACAAATTTATTAAAAAAAATTATCAACAGAGAGGATTTTTTTAAATTTCTTTTATTGAATTATTTGTTTTGATTTTACACTACACTTCCGTATTACACTTTATATTTATTTGCAGAAAATTATTTATTTCTTGCTTATAAATTCATTTCTCGTAGTTTCTTGTTCAAATCATAACTAAGGTTTATATCAGAAACATATTTTTTTCTGCCGGTTGTTGATCGACCAAATTTGACTAATTGTAAGTAAAAGAAAACAATCATGTTTTCATATTCCAATTTATAAGTTCAGGACTTAAATAATTCCGTATAGTGTCTGTCAGCATTTTAAAATGAGATATTATCAAAAATTACTCAGATTTAGAGGGGAGATCTTTTGGGACTAGGATTTTAGAGAAAATAAAAAAAAAAAAAAAAAAAGGCACATCATTCGACATTTCAAACTACATATAACCGAATTTCAAATTTGTTAATACGTCGGCCCCGCTTAAACGAATACTGTCGGTTCCAGGAAATTTTATTCGATTAAGCGGGGAACATTTTTTACCTTTCCATTTTAACAACTTTAGTCTCAAAACGTAACAATAAAAAAGAAATAGCTATAAAAGGAAATAATTAATGTTATTGGTAAAAAGATTTTGGAATAAGCAAAGTAAACAACGAAATAGTATAATAATTGAGAATAAATATCGTACGGTCATATGAAAATCATAAAAAAGTAACTTACAAGTTGTGTCACAAAAAATTTGTTTTTCCGCTTTTATTTTCTGAAACAGTCCACAATAGTGATTTGCTTGTTCAAGGTCTTGTGGGAACACTTTTATTTTATTCAAAATTTTTCTTAACAAAAATTTTTGCAAAAGCTGAAAAATATTATTCGATTATCCGGGGAAATTATTCGATTAAGCGAGGATATTTAACATTGTGTCTATGGGGAAATGTTCGGTTCCGGACAGCTTTATTCGTATAAGCGGGGTATTCGTTTATCCGTTACCCGATTAAGCGGGGACGACTATAAATTTTTCCGAACATCACACACACATACATACAGAATCTTTAAAATTAGCAGAGTTTTTAGAATTGCTGCATAAGTTCAATTACTAATCAAAACATTATCTTCGAATAGATGATAATTTTAATCCAACTCTTTAAAGAACACCAATTAATAAATTCACTATGTTCAACGTTAAATGATAGTTTATTAGACACACTATTTTTTATTTTTCGATTTTGAGTTATGTTGATTTTAAATAATTTTGAGAAACTGAAAATTTTAAATTTATCAAGATAATTTTTTAAAAACATTTCATAATTATTTTACAAAATAAAAACGGAAACTTATATCATCAGTTTGGTTCTAATGTGAAAAGTAAATAATAATTTATGGCATAATAATACCTGAAACTTATGTAGAACATTTTTTGCCGACAAGAAATTTGTTTTTTTTTTTTTCATTACTTCATGGTAAAATCACTCATGAAATGTGCAATATCAATCTTTAAGACTCTTGGGAAAAAGAGCAGCTGGAACTTAGGTTTTTACAAGTAGCGACGATTGCTTCGGGAGCTCGTTGAGTCATAAGTTAATTTTATAAGACAAAAAGCAATTTCAAATCTTGAAAATCACTCTTCAGTTACACAATTATACATTTTTTGTTCCGCTTAGGGTAAATAATCGATAAAACCCATCACGTTATAAAAAAGCTATTAGAATACATTTTTCAAATTTATTCAATCTACATTTTCAATTAGAATACAGATTAAATTTCTTTGAAACTGACAAGCAGAAATGTCTTGCATTTTCGTTCTAAGAGTGGATCGAATCCACTTCCTGTGTACCATAATTAAAAATTTGTTGCTTACAGTCCGCTGTTCTTGACTCGTAAAGAATAAGTTTTGAGCAATAAAAAGCCATTTTGAATAAATCAAGCAAAAAAGAAAAAAAAAAAAAGAGAAGATCGTAATAAAAAAAAAAGTTGAGGCTAGTAAGCAGATTAAGTCAGGCAGCTCATTTACATGAAATTTTAAAATTTGTTGAAATCCTAGGTCGTTGCTTAGAATTACTGTATAAGCCATATACTCTCCCTATCAACCTAAAATTATTATTATTATTCATCTTTTTCTTTTTTTTTTCTTGTGACTGAAAAACATTCTTAAAGCGGTTACCGATTCAGATTTTTTTTTAAATCGACGACCTCTTTGAATTTTCTATTATTTCTGTGGCTTGAAGATCAGCTAAAAGTAATTGCAGCATAATCTTGAAGTCCTCCTGCGCACGAGATGGTTGGTTGATTTAACTTTAACGAACTGCCGCATAAAGACTTTCTTGCTTGCTTTCACACGAGGCAACTTTTGGAATAAACTACTCTTCCATGAGATACATTCCATGAGAGAAATGTTATAGCATTTTCTATGCTTGTTCTTTTACAAAAGAAGGAAATCAGAAAAAAGGAAACGCAATCAAAGAAAAGTATTTCATTCGGTATTAGAGAAACGGAATTCCACAATTGTATATACTACTTAGCCACGAGAATAAATTCTTCAGTTGTTTCCGCATGTCACGATTATGTTTGAAAATCGATGATAAAGGATGTAGTTTGTGGAAATAATCCAATAAATGTGTCTGTCCATTAAAAAAAATCCAATCCATAAAATTTTTTTCAAAATAGCATTGATTTTTAAAAAGTGAGTGAAAGAGAAAGATTGTAGGAAAAAATAGAAAAAAAGTATTTCTAGATGCAAAAAAGAGAAAATAGAGCATGTTTTGCTGACAATTTTAGAAAACAACAAAATTTAAATTGGAAAATTTATGGGAAAATTTTAGCTCAAAACTGATATATTTTTCTTAAATGCGCGAGCCGTAAGTTTTTTACTGCTGTTAAGCTTTGATATTATTCAAGCTAAAATTAATAATTAATCATGTTCTAATCAGCTTATTTATTTTATTTAAACCCCACCAATCACCACCGTACCTACCATGATGAGGGTTTTACCGGATGTGGTGGCTGGGAGGAAAGAAAAACTAACGAACGACCAGGCATCCGCTAGGAAACGTACATTATAACTGGATATAAATTTACATAAAATAATGTACAAATTACTTGGAAAAGAATAATAATAAAAAGAAAAAACAATTTTGATATGTACAGAAAAAGGCAATAATATAACATTTAAAGTTTTTAGGCAGGATATTTGAAGTCTTCTATTTGAGTGCTGAGTAAAAACATTATTTTATGAAGATTCTTGCGAGTTGCTGGATGATGTAGAATATGAGCTATATTTTTGGATACAGAAAGGTTGGAATTATATGTGCAGTGGAAAGAGCTAGTTAACGGACAATTGAATACGTAATGTTCAGGAGTTCCAAGTTGGCTGCAAACACATTATGGTGAGCTTATTATCTTGAATCTGTGTAGGTATGAAGGAAATGTGCTGTGTGCACTGAGAAATTGTACTTCCATAGGATGTTTGTATCGTGGTTTTAGCTTGACTCTAATCAGCTTAAGAATTATCGAACAAAGTTATTGTACAGAGAATTCCGACATAGTAGATATGATATATTTGTGTCATTTCTTTTTTAAATAAGTACAACAGTTCCTTTAACATCTCCGTTAGAAAAAATACAAAATTCCTTGAAAATTCCCATCAGAATAAGGACAACATCGTTAATATTTTAATTACATAAGGATAAAAGTACTCAAAAATTTGTATTAGAGTAACGACGATAGTTTCTAAAAATATCTAATAAGCAAAATAGCTTGTTTCATGCAACCGGCAACAGAATGTTTTGAAATAAAGATAATGTGTATAAAATATTTCCTTTAAAATGAGGAAAACAGTTCTGAAATGCACATTAGAATAACAACAGTAGCTAATAAAAAATATTTTAGACTAACAACAAAGTACCCAAAAATGCAGAACAATTATCATTAGAATAAAGACAACATTCTCCAAAATTCCTTTTTAGAATTCCCAGCTAAAAGTTTCTATGCGAGCATAAACGATTTTATCTACGTTTCAAGTTTGTCCTCCAGAGAAACAAGCGTAAAGCAAATTTCTTCTTGAGCAGAAAAATCAGAGATTTTGATTAATATGTAATGTTAAGGTCTGCAAGGAGTTTTTCCAATTCTGTATCAGCAAATTTAGCTGAATAGTTGACAAAAAATTGGAAAGGGAGGATGAATCGTATACCGAAAAAGTTCCGACGTGCAAAAAATGTGTGTACCAAATTCGGTAGCTTATGTTCAACGATCTGTTTTTTCTGATAACGGGGCACAGACACGGGGTCGTGAGCTGTTTGTTTGCTAAAAAAGGAAGTGGTGACTTGAAAGCAATTGTATTAGTATTGTAACGAGTCCGTAGCACCTTCAACTTTCTTCAAATGAGCAGTCCAATCTTGAGGAAGTAACTATAAATTTATTTACAAGTATATACACTATTTACAATAAAGCGGGAAACAATTGCTAAACATCCAGCAATTAGGTAGCAAAACAGTACACTGTACTCTCAACAGTAACTCAGCACCACGTATCCAACGTGAACAGTAATTAAGCAATTACAAAAGCAAAACAACATTCGCCCAAAGCGAATAAAAACGAGCACTCTCAGAAATCAAAATCTGAAAAGAACTAACTGACTTGTGTTCAAGGCCAGCTATTTATACACGGAAAGAAATTACGACAATATTCGAGAAAAACCTGGAATATTTTGTTTCATTCATAACATTACGTAATCCATTCACAAATTCTAGTGATAAAAATAAAAAGAAAAAAAAAAGAAAACACTCCGAGCGAAAAATGTCTTCACGCTTATTAAATGCAGGGCAAGTGTAAAAACTACGAAACGTTACAGGGCCGGTATACAAGTGATAAAAGTGATATCTTCAGATACTTTTGCAACATGACGTCAGATAAAACCAAAACTAATGAAAATGATGCAAGGCAGGAAAAACAACAACTATTTACAAGATTTGTAACAGTATGTAAGTAAACAACTCTTCGTTATTGCAGATAATTGTCAGGTATTTCATGCGGAAATATTTGATCGAGTGAACAAGAACAGTTAAATTAAAACGAAACAATCTTTAGTTCACTTTTCCTTTATACAGTTTTTTTTTTTCGATTTACTATCCGAAGATGTAAGCTTAGAGAGTAGTAATTGTAGTATTTTAGTAGAGAAAGATAGTAGCAAACCCAAAGCGCCTTCTAAATTTTGAAGATCACATTTTTCTTACTTGAAATATTATTGAAAAATAAGATAACAAGAGCTATAAACTGAAGCAAAATTTTTAAAATAGTCAAACCTCGCCTGCGCGAACTTAATCGAGGATATTTGGCTTTAAGTGAAATAAATGCCTTTCCCGTCCAGTTAATGCTAAAAATCAGAGATAATTTAATCGAAGATGATTTGGACAAAATACCGTTTAAAATGAACAACAACCAATACTGCCGTGCTAAGCGCATTCGACGTATCTGCAGACGATCTCAAACTGAGATGTTGCTGCTTAAAGTTTTGTGCCTCCATGTATTTGATTCAAAAGGGAACTTTTTCTGAATTTTTTTTCAAAATTACTTTCCGTTCTCAACTGACCATAAAACATTGCATTTAGATAAAATAAGTTAAAAAGAAACACATGGTGACAATAACTCAATTTTGTTAAAAAGTGCAGATACGACTTTTGTGCTTAGTACGGCAGAATAGCAATCATTATTGTTCAAAGAAGCCCAACTCTCAATATATTTAAGAAGTAATTTAGCCAATCTTCAAGGTTTTTTTAAGGCAGAGATCTTCAAACTGGGTTCCTTGGAACTTTGACTGGGGTATCGCAAGTGATCCCTAATTGCTTAATCAAAGAGCGAAAATTTATTAAGATTTTAATTGTACGAAAGGTCCAATTGTAAAAGGTCGTTTGTAAATAAAAATTTATATAGACAAATTTTTTATTTCATGCTTTTGATTATTATTCATGGTTTAGCAAGCAAACAAAAACCTCATTTACCTTACCATATACCCCAGCTACCTTACCATTCATTATTTTATAGAAATGTTTGAATTGTGACAAAAAAAAAAAAAAAAAAGATACAAAAATAATTTCGTAAATTTGAGTAGGACAGAACTTTGATAAGTTAGTTTCTACGCTCTTTCATCAAAATTCATTTAAGAAGACTGGAAGCTCAAAGGGTTTACTAAAGGGCCCTCTTACGGCACCGTAGAAAATTTTGAAGTATATTCAATTTATTTTTATTACTCTTATTTCTGTATTTCAGAGCCAGACTAACGTAAGTCTAAAAATGTCGATTTTCACTTTTTAACTGAATTGTATGTAGAACCTTATTCTGCATCGCCCCATGAGAACGTTATTAAATGAAAGAAATTAATTCCCAATATTTCCCTATCCTCTGTATGTTTCAGACAAATATTTTCGAAAATGAACTTACGTTGGTCTGGCTCTGATGCACACATTTTAGGTCTAATATATGTATGGTGTAATTGTCTGTTATACTGAATTTTGAATTATTATGATTTTCTTCGCAAAGTAAGTAAAGTTAAGTTCCCTGAAGCTGACATCTTTAAATACGAGAAATATTTAAAGCGTTACCAATTCTTAAGAGAATTTAGAATGAGTCTTTTTCTTCTAAAAAAGAAACACTTAACTATTTTAGAAAATTGGCAATGCTTGAAATATGTTTTAGTTGAAAATGTTAGCTTTAGGAACTGTTTTTCGGGTGCCAGATTTATGTTTTTTATACTTTATAATCTTATAATGTATCAAAAAGTTTTCTAACATACAAGAAAAAGTGAAAACGATAACGAGCAGAGTGTGAGTTGTGCGAGGTGTTTTTCGTTTTCAGTTTAAAAGCAATGAAAGCCAAGACACTTTAGTCTTTATACTAGCAACCTTTTTTGTTGCCGTAATGGGTATAAAAATATTTCTGGTATAGAATTTAAAGTTTTTTTCACGGCAAATCGAGCCTTTTAAAAGATAACTTGAAAGGGGTGGCAGAGAAATTGCTACAGCTATACACATTCCTGCCCCGAAGCCATTACATAATCCTTAAACTGGAGAACTTTTGAAAAGCTCGGAGTCAGAAACAGGCACATAAAGTGTAATTCAAAAGGAAAAGGTGAGAAGGTGGAAAAGAAGAAAGTCTCCAGCCAGCGCATGCGGGAAAAGAAAGTCCGACAAGAAGAAAAGTTTTTCATTTGTTCGAATGTCGAACTGCAGTTGTTTGAAAGGGAGGCCAGATTGTAGTTGTTTGTGTTCATTTGGTCCCCTTCAACCAGCTGTAGGCGACAACCACTTTCGCACGGATTCTGATAGATTAAGCGAATTTCTGAAGATGAAGGAAATCCTATAGACCCCGGAAAACAAAACGAGTTCCAGACATCTAATATTTGAGCTGGAAAGACGAAAGCATCGATTCCGAGAAATAGGCAAAGATTCGATTTGGTCTTCGGAATAGGGATTCCAAGTTTTACAATTCACAATTTTCGATCTAATATCCTTTCCTCAAGGCATGTGTGGTTTTATAAAAAGGCATTCTGGAAGGAGAGGAGGGGAATGGGTTTCTTTTTTTCTGTCTTTCTTTTTTGAGGAAAACAAACAGAAATTTCCAAATGCCACACAAAAAAAATTGCTTGCGGATTTTTAAAACTCGTAGTTAACGAGAGAAACATACATGTCGAAGAAGAAATTAATTAGATTCAATTTTGAACCAAGGACGAAGATAGTGTTACGACGGCAAGTTGTTTTCCTTGCAATGAATGACACTATGCTGGCAGAGAAGCAAGTTTTACAGAATTCTGTAAACTAAAATCTGTGATACCATTCTGAGTGAATTTATTTGGTTTTACTGTTAATACCAGAAAAGTATTGTGCTTTTGTGCTAATTTTTGCAAAAAGATTTATGTGTTTATTTGAGTTTTTACGTACATTTAAATGTTGTGGTACATTTTTAAAAAAATATTTAAGTTTTGATTTATACATGTTCTTCAAAACTATACTTTTTAGAATGGAGTTGAAGGCTTGCTTTACAGCGCTAGAAAAGTTGTGGCATTTTCACCTGCCCGGGATCGAGTCCGTGTCGTCTAGGTGAAAGCCAGCATTGAACCACATGGGACTCTTAATATATGTATTATTTTTTACATACTATCAATATGTATATAAGTTACGATTCCGTTCGTTATTATTACGCCGGATCAGTAATGTCAATCTTTTCGAAAGGGCGATCGAAAAGCTTAGTTTCTAATCATGAACTAAGGATTACTTGGATTATCACCTTCAATCGTATAAAGGGCGACAGAGCCCATAAAATATAGATAAACAAGTATATGGTGAAAAAAGCTTCCAAACTGATGCCGTGAAACAAATAAAGATTTCTTTTGTAAACCTGTATGATTTGAAATGTTTCAAAAAACTAAAATACAAATTTATAGTTGCTAAGATTCAGCACGTAAATTAATTTGTTAACTTTAGTAACAAAATAAACGTCATAATTTCTGGTATTCCTTTTTGTTTTCGAAACTATTAAAACGTTTTACTAATGACAGAGCAAGTACAATAAAAACTAATAATGAATAATTTATAATATGAAACATTGAAAAATAAACTATCAATTATGTGACAGGTATTAGAAAGAAAAATAGCGGAAAAATCAACTCGTATAACAAACGTTTAGAGACTAAAATTATTTTACGTCTCATATTAAAAAAATATTACGAGGAATTTCATCAAAATTATAATCATGGGATATTTTGGCTTCACGACCATAGAAAACATTTCTTTGATACGCCCGAAGGTATAAACAATATAAATCTCAAAAAGTTACGAAACTTTTCGCATTATTCATCGCTCAATATATTATGAATATCAAATTACTATTTTTCCCCAAAGTCGAAGTAAATCATACGGTCTAAAGCCACACTTTTTCACATAAAGTAATTTTCAATATATCTTAACATACGGAAGTAAAAAATAAAATAATAATAAAAAATAAATAAAATCGAATCGCCATTAGCGCCTTGCCATTTCTCTCATTACAGAAATACACTCCACATCACTAATCCCGTGATACATTTCCTCAGCAGTTTCTAAGCTAAAAACCCGAATAAGAATATCTCCCTTTTCTTTTACCGGGATATCGGGTGATCCGGGGAACTTTTACCCAAGCCTTACGAGTGTTGGGAGGTAAGAAACGCTGGCCATAAAATCGGTGTTAAGGGGCTTATCGTTAGCCTCTTGGTGGGAGAAAAAAGCTATTATTATACCTTGATGAGATACGTCAGGTTTAAGCGAGAAATCTTTTCAACATTTACGCGCCCTGTGTATATATATCTATACCATAGGGTTGCCCAAGCAGTAAATAAACACGCGACAGCAGACCATTTCCCCAAAGAATGAATAGTTTTTAATTGAAAAAAAAAATAATAATAAAGTTTTAAAAGTTTTTTCACATATGAATTGACATCAGTAACTCCCTTTAACACATTTTTAAAAAGAAATGAAAAAAAAAGAAAGAAAATAACTTAAATTTAAAAAGGAAAGCGAATCAGGCATGACAGCACAATATATTATATACAAATCTGAAAATTCACATGAAACTAATCTCTTTTATATATATATATATATTGTATATATAGGTAATAAATGAAACGAAAAAATACATAAAATAAAGATAAAAATAATTATACAGAATAATATTTCTCAATGTATAATTCATTAATGCTTGTTAAAATAAATTGATTACGAAAAACTCAAGTTTCTCATTGAAGATTCTTTTCGTCAAACTGGCATAAGCTCAGATTGGTGAGATTCAGAGTGCAATGTTGGTTAAGGCTAATTTGCATGGTGTGATTTTGGCTTTTAAAAAGGGGACAAAATGGGCAAAAGATTAATTCTTTAAAAGGGTTCAGAGTCTTAAATTCTCTCTCTCTCTTTTTCCCCTAACACACACACACACAAAAAAAAAAAAAGCTTCTCATACCTGAAAAGGAAACAAAAACCAGAAAGCAATGAAAACAGAAGAGTGAAAAGTAGGAAGTGTAAAAATAAAAAATAAGTTTCAAGTTAATACTGAAGCCCCAATGAAACTTCGGTTCGAAATTAAAAAAAACCACAAGTTCATTGGTTAAGAGGTTTCATGCATGTTTACTAATTAGACAGGTTCATTACTGGGTGGCTGCGACATTTCTCGTTTAAATCTACAAAATTAGACTGATGGTGTTTTTGTACAAAAAAGAAATTGTTTGTTTTTCGAGTTAGTGAAAGTTTTTAAGGAGATTCAAGAATTCAAAACCAAGTCGAAAAGTTGCAAACATCAGATAACAAAGAACGAAAAACAGCAACAACCATGCTTAAAATTAGGACATTTCAATCCGAATTTTAATTTACAAAGAAGCTAAGTGACGAATTTTACAGCATCTCAAACATTTGATATTCTCCAGAAATATTATTCGGAAGCACTGAAACCATATTCTACGAAAAATATCAACTACTGTTGCTATTTAATGTAGAGAACTTACTTTTTCTCAACAGCCTCAAGGTAAAAAAAAAGTTTATAAGAAAGTTTAGACGAAAAAAGAAAGAGAAAAACTAGCAACTTTGAAAAACTTTGACCTAAAAATCTGGGAACTCAAGCACGATCATACGAACAAAAGAATAAATAAAATGGGAGGAGAAAAAAAAAGCAAATAAATAAAATTTCTACTTTCAGCAGTTATTTGATGAATTCTTTTTCAGCAAACGTCGACAGTTCGCGCGAGTCGCTATCGGAATGCAATCGCAGGCGAAAGTAATGAAAGTTATTCACCAAATGCATCTAACTCCCCCTTTCCTTCTTTTCCTATTTCTTTTTTCTTTTATTTCACATGGACGAATGGCAACGATTGGTCGCCAATCGATTTCCGCTACTACCACGTAAAGGGAAATGGTTCGGGATTTTTGGCAATTCTAAACTTGCGGTTGCATGCATAAGTTCCCCCCTGTTTTATATTTCCTCACTGATATTTTCGCAGAGAATGTGATCAGTTTTTTCCCTTAATTAACTGCATTTGGAATGTAGAAAGAAAGATTGCTGTCGCATTCTCAACAATGTTGTAATAGAAACACATAAATCTTATAACCACCTGGCACATTGTACTTAAAAATAAAATAAATAAAACACAAACACACACACATGGGTGTAAATCAAGTCTCCGTAACCCATGACTATGACTCGCACGTCACAGAGTACGTAACCTCACATCACGTAATTAAGGAAAAAAAAAAGTATCAAAAGCTTTTCCAGGACTAATAGAAGCTAGTAACTTTCTTTAGTACCTTCCAAAAAGAAAACGATTCGAAAATGCTGTGTATGAAAACAAATAGATGAATAAAATGTCTACTGTCATGTGCCAAATGCCAGTTTTTAACGATGTTACTAGCTGCCAGGGCAGCTACATTAGCTTCCTGCAGCATGTTGATGCATAACGTCCCTCTCTCTAACTTTTACCTCATTCTGATGTTATATTATTTGATATAATTTAATGTTCATTCGTTTTCAAGATATACCACGCACGTGGCCCGGCGTTGCATGGGCACTTCGTGCCTTGAAAGTAGTGAAGAAAATTTCAAGAAAATACTCCCCGCCAAGGCGGCTCGCTAACAGGCGCTTCACGCCTTTACTTTTTTCCTATGTAAAAAAATCATTCGAGTTATTGAGATGCTTCGCGCCTTCAAGATGGTGAGGAAAGTTTCAGTAAGTTCAGCTCGCTCAAAGGAAAAAAGCAGACATAGATGCTCAGTTTTTAATATAAGTAGATGGCTTTTCAACAAATGAATGTTTCAAAATATTACAAGTAGCTAGCGATAAAAATACTACGTAAGTGGCGCGCTTATGAGTTTCGTGTTTGATTTAGTTAAGCCTTCATTCAAAATTCTCATTATCATTGTTATTGCTGTTTCATAGCAACCACGTTTTGCAACAATGGATTTCATAATTAATCATTTATTAGGCTTAATCGCTTTAAATTTGACTACTTATTAATTGATATCTTCGCTAATTAAAATCGTATAATTATATAAATTGAAACTAATGAAGCCTGAAAAATTACCTATCTATCGGTACCTGGTTCGACTTTCAGTTCAGTGGCGTTTAGGAGAAAGAAGCGTGACATAAATAGATAGTTAGAAAGAAAGAAAGAAAGAAAGAAAGATACTCAGTTTTTAATATAAGTAGATGAACTTTTGAAATTGCGCTTAAGCGTTCCTTAACTGGTCGGCTATCTTACATCTCAGGGGAACTGTTGAACTCTGTGACGCCATTCATTCATGTAAAACACACGAGGCCTTAAAATAACTCCTAGAATCACGATCCGTACATGGTGCTACGGATGCAAATACCTTATTATCGACAAATTGGTGTTCTCTAAAAACAAATATTAACTCATTATTTTCTTTGAACTGTTATGAATTTATATTTCTATTGAAGTGTTTAATAAGCTTCTTTTTTTAAGGTAGTTTTTTTTTATTCTTTCACCTTTATACATCATATGCATGCTCTTGAATTAGTTTTAAACAAATTAGAATTCCTAAGAAATTGAAAAATAATATATTTGACCTGGTAGGAGGCTCGCAAAAAAAAGTTAAAAAGATAACTTTTGAAGAAAAAAAGAAATGAATATGATTTAGAGACTTGTATTAATTAGCTTCTTTTCCCTCTCTCCCTTTGTACGATCGTGAAAAGATTAATGCTGGCTCGTTGCAAAATTTATAAAAAGTATTGAACTAAAAAAAAAAAATACTTTTTATAAAATGAAAGGAAGAGAAAACATTCTTTGAAAATTACAGAGCCATAAATTTTGATATGTGCGTTGAAAATCGGGGGCAAAGTTCCAAACTTGTTCCACTGCAATCATTTGCGCAAGAATTCACTAAATGCAAAACGCAACAAATAACAAAAGACTTCCAAGCGATGCAATCGAGAAAAGAACTGAATGTCATTTACACATGTTTGAAAAATAAGTAAGTAAACAAAATAAAAATCCCTGGTACGAAAAATAGCAGTAAAGACGTCTTTTATGTATAAAAGAATGTAAGGGATAGGAAAGATAGAAACCAGAGTAAGTATAAAAATGATATTACGATTCCGTTCAGGCGCAAAATAAACAGCTCGGAGAAATCAGGGAAAAAAAAAAACTTTTTTTTTTTTCGAGAGATTTATTTTCCTCGGTTCCAGAATACTGAAATGAAAACACGACTCAAGAATAAAGAACGGGGAAAATCCTTCCTCAATTGATCAGAAACCTATAACAAAAACTTCCAACTCATTCGATCGAAAGTTGCTGGAAAATTTCGAACGGAAAAAATGGCTGATAAAATTCTGAAAAGACTTTTTAAAAATAAATTTAGAAGCAATGGAGAAAAAAACTGGTAACTGGTGAAGGACTTCATAAAAAATAACGAGGGAGAGTGAAAGACATTATATCATAAAAGTTATGAGACTCGATGATTTTTTCATTTCATTTCCACTTTTTTCCCCTTTAAATAAAATGAGAAAAAAAGTGAAATGAACTTTCCCCAGTGCCATACCTCATTTGCGCCAGATTCAGCCATTTAGGGATCATTTACAAACAGCGAATGTTTAAAGCCCGTTTTGGATTTCCCAGTCGTTATTTGATATGTTTTACAGCTAAGTATCTGTGGTTGTTATTTTTATTCCAAAAATGTTTCGAATATCTATTTTTCTTTTCAAACTGATTCATCGAATTGATTTTTTTTTTTTAATTTCTAAGTTATCTATTCTAGAGTTGTCTGGTTTTCTCCATTCTGGGAAAAACCATCGAAAGAAACCTGGGGAACCGCCCAGGACAAAATATCATTTGATCCATTTCGTCCACTTTTTCGAAAAATAAAAAATTACAGACTAAAAATGAACAACTGAGCAATAACAAATAAATACAGTAGCCCCTCGTTATATCGCGCCTCATTATATCACTCATTTGGATATATCGCTCTTTTCTTTTGTCTCCCAAATAAAAAATAAAAATAATTTAGTTCGAAACCATTTTTGAGAAAATATGTAAGGTGCTCAGAAAAAGACTCTTTCTCATTTATTTTGGAGCAAAAAAGACCCGGTATAGGTCAATTACAAATTTTCGGGGAAGAACGATCGACCGATGATACAGCAGCAGCATATTTTCCTGATGAATTGAATAGAAAAATTGTTGAGCTAGACTTGGTAGATGAGCAAATCTATAATGCTGATGAAGCTGCTCTCTACTGGAAAATGCTTCCAGATAAAACTCAAGATTTCAAGGCGAATAAATGAATTTTTATGTATGTGTAAGTATAGTTTACTTGCATGCTGGATAGAAAACTATTTTTAATGACTTCGGTTATATCGCGCTTTCGGATATATCGCGCTTTTTTTCTTGTTCCCCCGAAAAGCGCGATATAACGAGGGGTTACTGTATATTGAATATAAACCATCATGTAATGAAATTAGAAACTGGGATTAGTAAAGAAAATATACGTTAAAAAAAAAGAGTTTGTTCCGACATTAATATAAATTTAAAGCTGAGAGTTTTCGTTTTAGTTCAGTATTTGTTCACTATCTTTTTCCACTGTTGATTTAATATCTAATAATTCGACTAAAACCGAAACTTTTGACGATATTATGATGTGTTTCCAAATATGTATATTTTTTCAAAACTACTTAAATATTTATTGTATAAATTGTTACAGTTTAAAGATCAAACTTCATAAAATGCAAAAATGCAAATATTTACTATTGCAAAATGTAATTACCTATTACAAAATGTATTGGATTGTAATTTCCATCATTAAAACAATGAAGCGGTAAGTTGAAAATGCTGCCCAGAAGAATTGTTGACACAGAAAATTCAAGATTTAAAATATTGCCAGCTTAATTCGGCAGAAAGACTAATAAAAGTTTTTTTTTTTTTTTGAAGTGGAAGATGCTGTTTACAATATTTATTTAACTTACCTTTTCATCCTGGTGTGTTATCCTTTGCTATTAACTTCTATCACAAGTCTTTGTTTTAAATCATTTTATTATTATCATTATGTTCATTACTTATGTATTTCTAAATATTTTTACCATGATAAAAAATACCCATTTCTTTTGAAATTAACAGCAATGTGGCAATGCAAATAAACAGCTTTTTTTTTTTTCGTTACATTTGACTATTTTTGCAGTAAAAAATTGCCCAAAAATTGTTGCACAAAAATGTTTTCTTTTTTTTGGCATTTATGATTGAGAGTTTGGTAAATGATTAATTTATGAAATATTTTTTAAATACATAATGGGATCAAATTATATAAGAATTCTATTACATCGAAAAATTGTATGCATCGTATTTATTTTGCTGTCCCGGATTTTTTACAAAAACGTGAGCAAAATAGCTACCCTGTTTATTTTCCGAAAGAAAATTCATCAAAATTGAGAAAGACACCAACGAAATGTCACTCGAATGTATTTCAGTCAGTTGTTTTAAGCTTGCTACCATCTTTTTTCAGTTTAAAGAAGAGACGAGTAATTTAATGGGTTAGAAAAGTGCTGAACCGGTAAGTAATAAAATTATTTTTTTAATGGGAAAATGAAACAGTCTATAAAAATGCTTTCTTAGAAAGAAGAAAAAACTAAAAAGTATGATTAAAAAGGTTTTTTTTTTTTTTTAAAGAGGGTTTCTCAAGTAATGAGAAGCCCCCCCCCCCCCGACTCTTCTTTTTTCAAATGATAAAACACTCCACAGTTATAATTTAAATACTGTTTAAAACTCGCCAACATTTTCAAACAACTTATCATCAATGACAAATTTGTAAGTTATTGCACAAAAGTTAAGATAGTTTGATAGTTATATCACTTATCTGATGCATTTTTCTCCCATTCTTCCGAATATTATTCTTAGTACCTTTTGCAATGCAAAATAAGGTTGTTTCTTTTCTCTTCTGCTTTGTGCACTATTTGTTTTCTTAGCATGAACTAAAAAAGCAGTTTAAAATGCAATCTCATTTTGACAGAAAGGAAAAATAAATGCATAAAAATGGTTCGGCTAAAAATTTGGAACCTTTATCTCGTTTTCTTTTTCTAAATAGAAATTAACATTTATAGTAATTTTGATCGATAGTAGCACTTTTTACATAAGTTGCTAACTACGATTAGTCATTTAGTCCCTAAAAAAAGATATATATATATATATATATATATATATATATATATATATATATATATATATATATATATATATATATATATATATATATATATATATATCTTATATATCTTTTGCGCATGTGCTATGAAAATTAATGCCTCCCCCCCTAAACAACTCACATTCTCTTTTCTATGTAATATTTTCGAATTTTAGCAAGTTATTTTAGGGATATAAACCATTCTTAAACATTTCGTACATTTAAACTGAAAACTTTTAAAATTATGACTAAACAAACGTATGAAAAAATCCTGATTTTAAAGAAACAAATAGAAATATGATGAATATAAGCAACATAAACACGTTAAACACTCAAAAACCTGATGAAAAAAAAGGTCCGTTGTCAAATTTGCAGTTTACGATAGAAGGCGACCATAAGAGTGACTACATTCAACTCCTCCCCTGCTGAGATGACTTCTAATTTCGCAAGTAAGAAATTATTTTTAAAGTATGAGTTTTTACATGTTTCTTTTTGATCAAAGTTTTAAAGACATTCGCTCAGTTTTTTTTAGCGATTTATTTTTATTTACTTCACTTATTATTACTATTATTTTATTATTATTTTTTTAATTGTGAAGGGTTCATATTATTTTGTTCAATCTCTACTTTTAGAGTAGCTACAACAATAGTTGTAACAAATTACGTTTCTTCACAGAAAATCGTGAAACCGTAGGTTACTCAACTATGAAATCCAGACAATGTAAAGTAAGACGCTCCCTTTGTGCGGAGAGTAATCAGAATTCAAAATAAAAGTTATATGTACAAATAGTAATACGAATTGCCAACATTGTTTGGGACAAAGAGTCAATACCTCAGTACACAAATTAGCAAATAATAAATAACAACTAAATTAATTGAACAATAACTTTATTTGAATTTTATACTTTTCAATTAGCTACACATATTTTTATATTTTATTCTATTTCTAGGAAAAAAGTTTCAGAAATGTTTCAAAGGAAAGCACTGAATAATCGCTAACCCCCCCCCCCCCCCCCCCTTTGTTTAGTTAATGCAAATACAACCTTTCTTTTTTCTATGAGTAACTTCTTGTAGGCACCTACGGTTAGAATGCCTTTAGGTTTATAAATTACAGCCATGATCGTTTAAAAGCATCATTTTCGAAACATACGTACATATATATCATTGGAATTCACTTACTTTGCATGATGCATATGAGCAGATGCACATTTTCGACCAAAAACTAGAAAACTACCACAGCTTTACTTTACCGAAAAAATGCTTTCCATTAAATCGGTTCCATGATGGAACGGAATTCGAATCGTTTTTCGGGAAAGCATACGGAAATTTAGAACCACTGGATTGCGCAAAAGCAACAACCGATCCCGGTAGATGTAAGTGCTGTCAGCAGTCCTATCACGGAGGGCTACGAATTTAAGAAAGATGAGTTCTTGGGTTCTGCAATCGCAATTTGTCTTTCTTGCTTATTAGAACACGGCAAGGACAGAAAGATAACGAACAAATGCCCTGCATTCTCTATCAGTAAAGCCATTTATTACCAAGACTCGGTGCACACTGGTTAGATGATAAGGAAACAAAGATGTAATATCTGTTTTATCCATATAAACTGGACACGGACGATTTTCATACAATAAATATTGGAAACAGAGATAAAAAGATTCTTTTTTGATATGATTTATGAAGGAAGTAAATTTTTCAGCATGTTCGGTAAGAATTATAAGACTCCTATGTAATACACATGAGAGAAGAAAGATATAATGTGAACCATGCAGAAACTTTATCACAAACGATGAAAATGCTTAAGATTTCAAGAGATACTGAAAGATAACCGCAATCTGAAGCAAATCTAAAGATTTTAAAATGAAAAATATATATTGCTTCTAAATATTAAAAAAGAAAAAAAGGGAGAAAAAAACTTGCAAGAAAACTTCAAACTTTTATTACTTTTAAGAGGCATCGCAAAGTTAAGACATTACTTTTGTGCAGAAAAGTGAAAGAAAATAGGGCGAATTAAAGTTGTTCAATCGTATATATAATATTTCCTTTTACTGATAATACGTTTGAACATTTCAAAAATCAAAAGGTTAAAAACTCATTGCCTTTGGCACATGAAAGATTGGATGCTATATCGGAAGATTGAATTAAGTTTTCAAAAAAACATTAAGCGCTTTTTTCTCGATATACCACTTACGAAGAAATATGGAAAAGGTTTAAATGAATAATAAACATTTTAGATTCAATATACTTCTTCTATAAGATCCTATTTTCAAAAGATTTTGATTAGGAAGAAACTTAAAAGGAAAATTCGACGACGCAAATTAGTGAGACTCTTAAAACAAATTTTATTTATTTCAAATTTCACTGTTAAACGAACTGTATCCTTCCAGAAATTTCTAGGAGATCATAATAATACTTAGAAACGGGAACTGCACTGCCATTTTTTTTTATCACTTTGACAGATTCTTTCTGGACAACTTTTTCTGCTCTGATTTGCGGACTGAGTTCTTAATCGATTTTCAAGTGAGTAATCGATTTTTAAATAGAGGTCGAAATATAGAACATTGCCCTTAAACTGCCAGAATGTACTATTTTAGTATCGAACAATTAAGGCAACATTTAACAATGATATTGGAAACTTGATAACCGCACAGAGCTAATAAAAGGAACCATGAACCTACTTATACGCGTGCACCAGAATTACAATAGAATTAGGGATTCAACCAAAAGGGCCCCTAATTTTAAAGCCACATTGTCAATCCCTGTTAGTATATTCGCCTGAAAAGATTAATAGATCATTCGAGCAGAATACTCTTGAGCCACTGATGCACTTAGTGTAATTTATATTTTCAAACAGAAAATAATCCATTACTCATTTTTTCATCTTCAAAGCACACAAATAAACGAATGAAATAGCCCAGAAGTAGCAGTAAGACTTCACATATCTTAAAATTAGAAAAGAGGCTAAGCCGCACACTTATTTATCAAAAGTTCGATAACAAGATCCAGCATGTTAATTCATTCTTTCTCCGCGTTGACTATAAGTGCATCTCAGAATAAATCTTGACAACTGAGCGAGTATCACAGTATTCACCGGTGGCGTATATATGTCTAAATTTTGGAGGGGGCCCAATATGACCAGGGTTGCGCCCCCCCCCCACCCCTGGTCCTATTTTTTACAATCTAAAATTATTAGACAGCTGTAATGCTAGATTTTCAATTTTTTTCGAGGTGACACAGAAAGGGGATCACATATATTGAGTTCCCCTTGGATTTTTTTTAAAAATTGAAGTTAATTTATCGCTGTCTTTGATGACATTAGGTGCTCGGGGCTTCTCTTGAAAGCTTTCTGAAAGCAAAATTTTAATTACGCAATTTTAAGCTATTTGTAATGACATTAAGGGAACTGGAAGGATTTGAGTAATCTCTCCGGAAATGTTTTTAAACTGAAGGTTCACTTTAGGTCATGCTTGGTAATAATAGAAGAGCAGAATGTGCTGCCTGCCGAAATTTTAAATTAAAATCAATTTTAAGCTATCTCTGGAAAAGACGGGTTCGAGGGGCGTCGACCCACTAATCAGAAGCAGTGGCGGATCCAGACTATGGATTTGGGAGGGGAACTTTTGTAGAAACTGTTTATTGGAGGGGGGGGGTATATTAAATGAACTCTTAAAAATATTTAAACATAAAGCTCTCTCTTTTTGCAACGCGCTTTTTAATAAAGAATTAAATGCAATACAAATTTTGTTCGTCACAAATTCTCAGATAATAATTTCAATCCCCGTTTGCGTATTGTTGAACTTTTTAATTAAGAAAAAAACATTAGCAGAAATTTTGAAATATAAAGAGCAATTCAACACAGAAAATTGCTGTGGAAATATTTTCATTTTCGCAAAACTTATTTGATATCAGTAATTTTTATATATCAATGAAAAAAGAATTAAATAAATTTAAATAATATAAAACAAAAAATAACTTATTTTTTTTTTAAAAGGAAAAGAAAAGAAGATAATTGAAAACAGTTTAACAGTATTTTAAAGAAATCGATGACAAGGAAAGTACTGAATGCGATGAGAATTTAAAAATAATAATATGCCTTTTAGATAAATATCCGCAAAATTATTGTCAGGGTAACTTTAAAGTTATCATATCTCGAACAATTCAGTTGGTTTATATTGCAAAATGATTATGAAGTCTCGCACTGATTAATCACATTTGCTTAAAAAAAAGTACTAATGATAAACACTTAGTAAGCTTTATACACATTAATGTAAGAATGAAAGCTTTCACGGCCGGTGTCAATTTTAGTTAAGGATTCCAGTCTGTTATGTCGTGGTCTAAATGGCTTTAATCCATACGCTTCAATCGCAACTGCGGCGGTCACCTTTAGTGGCTTTCAACTAATCAACAACAAGCCACTGAAGATGATCGCCGCAGTTGCGATTGAAACGTATGGATTAAAGCCATTTAGACCACGGCACAACAGCCCTTAATCCTTAACTAATATTTTGTACACATTATTTTTTTATTTTAATCCAATTTAAACTGTAACTTTATTTTAATTTTAGCCAGCCTAAGCGATCAGCATGATTTCAGCAGTATTTACAAATTCAGTTGTATTTACAAATCTAGGACATTAATACGACAACTGGATGTGAATTAAGAAATTAATGTACTATTATAAGTTTACTACATGTATTATCTGTTAATTAATGTATTTATTTGAGCTTAAAGGTTACCCAATGAGCCTTTAAATTCAAATTAATGTTCTTATGAAGCAAAAAAGAAAAAAAACGTTTTCAGTGACTTTGAGCGAAAAAAAAGGCTGATTATTAGAACGATATTGTTGCAGTCCTTCAATAAATAAATTCTTTCTTTCATCAACATTTTTTTAAATTATGTTTTAAATGAGTTGTTCATTTCGAAACATTTAAATTTGTAGTTATCATCGTCATTCTTCGTTCTGTTAATATCGGAACAACTTGCTCCACCCGCGGAACAACTTGCCCCCACGTGGGTGTAAGTTGTTCCTTTTCGGGTTTATTTACCATAGAATTAATAATTAAAAATCCTTACGAAATAAAACTCAAAAAAAAAAAACAGCTTTTGTATTAAAGGGACAAAGAAAAACCTTGGAATATTAATTTTAGAATCTTGTTCTCCGAACAAATTTTAAGCATGAGTAAAACACGGAACTTTTGGCCCCGCTCTCCCCCCTGCTTACATTTATTTTTTTCTGTAAGTAATTAATGTAGAAATAATTGAATGAAAGAACTAAGACTTACCATGAGGAAAAGAAGATAGCTGCAGAACAGTTCTCATCAGCAAAAAAAAAAAAAAAATCTTGAAAATAAAACGTAGCTATCACAAATAAATCTGTTATAGTTGTGGTGGTATTGTACAGCACAGAATAAGCGCACTAAACACGAAACACAGGGTTGCCAACTCTTAAAAATGCCCCCCCCCCCCTAAACTCATCTCAAAAAACCCTTAAACACGATTGGATAATAATGACGTCATAAATCAAAAACTTTGGTTGCCACTTAAAATTTTTGGTAGCCAAATCTCAAATACAAAAACGAAAGGAATCTGAAAAACGAAATTATTTTCCTTTTCTGTATTCTGAAAATTTTTAGGCACCTTGGCATTTTGGAGGGGGAACGTTCCCCCAGTTCCCCCCCTGTGGATCCGCGCCTGATCAGAAGTGCATGACATTTCAGCTTTAAAAACGGTAGTTCAGGTTATCTTTGGAGAAGCTCAATCAGGAAGATTCCTCCAATAATAGTTTTTAAAACTGATAGCTCAAATCATAATTTCAGACTATCTATGGTAGTAAAGTTAGGTCTGAACTTTGAATTCTCAAATGCCATTTTAGGCTATTGAGTAAATTATTGGATAAGAAGTTGGTAAGAAGCTCTTGTTCTGAAACTTTTGGAAATTGAAGTTGTAAAATGCAACTTTTTATAATCTTTGATGGCATTGGTGAGGAGAGAGGAAATAAGATGCTCTCTCTCGGAAATTTCCCGTAGTAGAAGGTCTAAAAGAGGAATTTTAGCAGCCCCGTCACTTAGGGGGGGGGGCAGAGGGGGGGGGTCATTTGCGCCCCCCCCCCGACTTTGAGAAATCAATGTATTTACATATAAGTGGGCGTGGTTTTTGTTGTTTTCTGGTGAAATTGTATTGTGTTTTTACCAGGGTGTCAATGATTTAAATCAATTGATTTAAATCACGATTTAAATCAATTGATTTTTTAAAAAAAATCATTGATTTAAATCAATTTTTATTTTAATCCTTAAAAAATTCTCTTGGACAATCCCAATTTCATTATTTTTACCATTTTCTATTAGAGCTTTGATTTCCATTTAATAAATGGAAAAGTAATCCTACTCATCCCCTCTCCACACATGCTGGAAGGTTGCAGTCCAAATAATATGTATGCACAAATAGTGCTATTTGTTGTCTAATATGTGAAATAAAGAAAATACATGCAGGTGCAGGGCAGGTGTTGCAAAGAGTGAATTGAGGGGGGAGGGATAGATGGGGGAGGATAGAATGTGTGTGATATGCTGTCAGTGAAAAGAAAAAACAAAAACAACCAAACAGAAGATGAATTTTCTATGCCTTGCATTAGCAACTGGGGGGGGGGGGGGGCAGTCTTTATTAGTGGCTGAAATGGAACATATTCCAGCTTTACAAAACAAAAGCAAAATAAAGAAGGGGGGGGGGGGCTGAATGCAGTGAGGATTAGGTTGAGCTTCCTGCCACATTTGATTTTTATCCTAGCTAGTAGACAGGATTATTTTCAGATTGGCTCCTAACACTTTTTTCTGGGTTTCTTACTGGTGAAGCTTTACTTCAAAGGTGTTTTTGTATTTTTAAAAACTTAAAGGTAAGTTGTTCATAAATAAAAATTAATTAATAACTGAAATTTCTAATTTTTTTTAAAAAAATAAAAAAAAAATCCGATTTAAATAAAAAAAATCTGATTTAAATCAAAAAATCCAATTTTTTTGATTTAAAAAAAAATCATTGATTTTTTTACACCCTGGTTTTTACCCTTTGTCCCCCCCCCTGGAAAAACTGGAAATGACGTCCCTGAATTTTAGGATCTCCTTGGCTTCGTCAAGGGGGTGGAGATCTCCTTTTGCTTCCGTGTTTGGAATTACACTTGAATTAGTTACCCTAGGAAGTTTCCACCCGGGACCTCACATTTTTGCTGAAATCAGGAACTGGAAAGCATCTATTTTTCATTTTGCCTTTGGTATTCACAATAATACATAACGTTATTTCAGCGACCAAAAGTGGTCTGAGACAGGAAACAGAGGAAATATTGCGCTTCACCACATCAAAATTAAATCACACATCGACACTTTAAGTTCAAAAGGATGCACGGCAAGATCAGTCAAGTAAAGTATATGGATAAATTTGAGTTCTATGTAGCAAAAATAACACTATAAGCATTACTCAAGTAGGTGGGGGATGGGAGGGGGGATAGACTCCGCCTTCCGAAATATTTAGGTTTTTGTTTTTAAAAGGATGCAAATTGGTTCCAAACCACCTTCACTTCGAGTGAGTCCCTTAACCACCTATTTTTTCTCAACTACAGCAATGAATGTAAGGCATAAAATCTCAAGAGTTTTCATTGTAACAGTAGAAAAGTTTAGTGGAGTATAAAATTCAATTACAGCCAGGCCCACCATTGAGGGGGGGGGAGCAATAGACACGACTTTGAGAAATCATTGTTTTTTCATATATGTGGAAGGAGTTGTCGTTCTTTTTTGAATAATGTGTACTGAGAAAATACCCTTTGAACCTCCCCTGGAAAAATGTGAAATGACGAGCCAGATTATACCACTTAATTAAAAAAAATATTTTTTCGAGTTCATGTTTGTTCATTTCTGAACCATATCATTTCTTAATATTCTTAAACTTCTCCGAATGGAATTTTCAACATGTATGAAATCTGGAACTGAAAAGAATTTTCTCTAACAATTCAGAGAAAGCAGATACTATAACTATAACGATTCGCCACGTGAGTATCCCTTTCAATACCAACAGTTGAAGAAGGAATCGATAACGCCAAGATTGTAACGCAAAACAAACAAAATGTACTAATCCATAAAATCTTTAAAGCGGAAAATTCAATTCGAAGGAAATTCCGATGTTGTTGCATCGATAAGCCGATAGGCAAATAATTATTATTTCCAAAACATCCAAAGGTCTCCTTTCATTTTTTTTTTTTTTTTTGCAATATACCGGCACTGCCGTGAAGTTTATCGACTTTAAGAGATCATTCTCCATCAAAACAGGAGGCGAGTGTTTTTGCTGCCGAACGTAGCTTTTCGCCGAAAAGGGTATTAGCTTTCGGTTCGTGTTCGCGATGTGCGTTCCACCCCTTTCCACCCACGACGGAGAGGCAGCAGTGAACATCAGCAAGTGCATTTCCTTTCGCAGCAAATTCTTCAGCTGGCCCCATTTTCTCAGTGGGAGAATGATGGATGGCTTCGGCGATAAGCGCTCGCTTCCAAAATTTCAAAATGGAATCCCAGACGGAGGGAATTTGTATCCATCTCGATGGAAGGAAGCCATGCGCGGATACTCTGTTTATTAGACTTGTAGCCGACATTTATTTGTTTTTGTATTTATTTTATACTCTTCCTTTTAGGCTCGGCTTTTGTTGACTTTTATTTTTCTTCTCAAACTTACCAGTTTTGGCATTTTCGCATTCCTCAACAAAAGCTTAATGATGTTTCGATCAAGTATTCTTTCTCGGCTGATATGAAATATTACCCCTCTAGATTTTCCCTTCACTTTCTATAAAATCTAGCGATAACCAAGAAAAGTGAGAAAGCTGGTCACAACACAATGGCATTTTTTCTCATCAATACGCCGCTCTTCACAGAATAGACGGACACATTGTCCTAATAAGCTAACGGATAAGCTTTGGTCGAAGTCGAAGTTTCATATTAAAAACAATTCATGTATATGATTTTTATAATTTGTAGCTGGTTGAAACTTCGCGTATCTGTACTTGAGGACCGTTCAATAGTGTAACTTTTTTTTTTTTTTTTTTTTGCTAACAATTGCAAACGGTCGTTCATCCTGATATCGGTAAGCAATTATGTAGGGGAAAACTGTTAAGCTTTGCAATCAAATAAAAAAAAAGGAAAGAAGAAAAGAACAAGAAGTTCTATCAAGAACTAAACGAGCCTACTTTCCCATATACCGACATCGATATTTTAGCATCTGATCAATATTCTCTCTATTATCTGAGGCTGCAAATTATGCTAAACATACCTTTTTAACATTTAAAGCTTATTTATAAAAACAAAATATGACTCTCTCATCTGATGAACTACATTCATAAAAGTAAATAAAAGAAGTGATAAAGTTGCAGCACCTTTCAAACAATGCAGGTAATATATTTCTTCCACAGAAAAACTTCTTCATCGTTTAAAAAAGAGAATTAAAAATAGAAAGCACATCAAAAGACATTTTATCAAAAAAGAAAAAATCTGCCTAAATAAAAGTCCTTAATTTATCCGTTGCCAAAAATTTAAAATAAATATACAAATATACTTCGATACATATATACAAACAGATGAAAACTTTTTTTAAAAAACTGTAAGGCAAAATCGACGAAAGTGCCGTTTTGCTCCAAGAGAGTATGCGATTTTTCTTTTTATTTTCCAGCGAAAACAAATCCAGAACTTTTAGAACTATAATGCAAAACGGGAAATTTCATTACTGTTTTGCATTAATTAGGTAAGTTAAAATATACTGTTAAACCAAGGCTACACTAGATAGCGTTTTATACAGGCTTCTTCATTACTCAAAACATCAATGGTAAAGATTTGCCCGCTAGAAAGCGCTGAACAACGACCTCCCAAATGTTTGTTTACATTTATTAGCATGTTGTTTCCGCTGTAAAAAGTGACGTTTATCCTATCTTTTAGGGTTAAAAAATATTGATGTAGTTAACTGAAGTGGAGTACAGAGTGAATTGATGCCGAAGGCCCTCTTAGTACTGCTTTTTAGGGGAAATAAATTCCCTTTTCAGGTAAAGTTGGTCGCAACTCATGATTCAGTCATACGACATTCATTCATTGTTTACTTTCTTCGAATTAGCAACATATAGCAATGGCGTTCAATTTTGACATCTCTGCATTAATAAAATATACGCTTTTCTTCGCAGCCGATAAATAAAAATGTAGCAATGAAATAATATTGTTCTATTTACTATTTTGTTTCATTACTGTTGCTCACACGATCTTAATTGCTACGCAAAAGCTCAGATGTTCATTTTGATAGCGTTGACCCATCAGAGCGATAAATGGCGAATCTATTCGTAGAGACATTTCATTTTGATGCCCCAGAATGAAATGTACACTAATGAAGCGATGGTGTTCAACGGAAAGACGATTGACAACAAAACATATTAATTTCTTTAGTAAAAACGAAATGAGCATATATAATCGTTTGGTACTAAAGAGCAATACAAGTACGAAAAAAATAAACAAAACTACAATATTACGACGACCAACTGTAAAATTTTGTTTTCATTTACACAACATTAAAAGGTAATGTTCTTTTTATGTTAAATTTCACACATTGATAATATTTCGATAATTGGGAATCTGCTGTGGTTGCCAAATTTTTGGCGATAATTACTTTATTTTGTTGCTCTTTAGCTTATGTTTGCGAAGGAAGTATATTTCCCTCGCTCATAAATTGGACACAAAGATTTAACGCCAATAGTGAAAGATAACCAGACTTCCAATCACCGAAATCTTCCCTTTTTTGTTTCTAATTTCACACATAAGTTTAATACTTGAAAGTAAAATAATGGGCCAACTGAAAAAAAGCTGCGAAATAATGTGAGAATTCTTATTAAAAAACTCGCCAAATCAACTTCAAAAGCTCCATTAGCATGTAACATAACAAGTTTAATAAATATATCGAGCCATTATTATCATTGAAATTTAAATTAAAATGCAAAATAAGAGAAAAGAGGACGATGCAAGCTTAAAATTTTAATCTTCGCTTAGGTGGTAAGAAAATACATCGCCAAGTTAAAAAACGTACCTATAACTGAAACGTACATACTACCAAAGATCTCGGTTATTGAAATATTCTCAAAAGCTTTACGGAGAACTTCCATTAAAATGTAAAAAAATCGCCAAATAAATTAATTTGACCATCTAAACTCATCAAAAGTTTTGATGGAACTATCGTTCCAAAATCGCCATTTATCGCTCTGCGGTGCCAGTGTCGTTTCATAGTTAATTAATAATTAGAATCAATTAAAATGAAAAATAATTCACTAACTAATTAAAATAAGCCGTTAAAATGCAGAATAAACCAACAAATCGAACGAGCTATTAAATAACGTTAAAATACACTAAAATAGAATTGAATGCCAAATTGTAAAATGGTCGCCAACAAATTAACTTTTAATTTTGTCTTTTATTATGTGATTTGTAGAAATGTTAGGTACCATAAAATTCGATAGATGTCGCTGAAAAGGACGTCCGTTTTTATCCCAAGGATTTTGATCAAATGAAGAAGCCTGTATAAAACGCTATCTAGTGTAGCCTTGGTTAAACATAGTGAGTTCATACAGTTAATTACTCTACACAAAATATTTTTTTCTAACAGGATATTTTTCACCTTAAATTCAGATAAAAGGGAAAATTCGCAAAAAGAATTCCAACTTAACGGTAATTCACCGAGTTCCTTGGATTGTGTCTTCAATCATTTACGGTTTGTTATGAGCTTAACAGCCTTATTCACAATCACGAATTGGCTGCGGAATAATCCCAGGATTGATCTATCGTCTGTTGCGGATCAGGCCACCGTTCTTATTCACCAACCTCGGATAGATGAATCGCGAGATTTTCTAGACACAGATGTAAAAGCTTCTCTCATTGGCGGCTTTTGATCAGGTGACGTTGACGACATTCCCATGATTTCTAGTCGCCCATCATGGCCGCCAATGTTTTCCGGAAGCTGACAGATCTTTGTTATTTTTTATATTTTTTTTTAACCATCAGAGCTTTCCACAACTTATGTATGTTATATATCTTAGTAAACTGCATCTTCAAAAAAAATTTCATCCAAAAATATTAATTTTAAGGTACTTAAATCAATTAAAAACTCACTGTAAGTGAGAAATTTCAACAGCGTCCATCTTGGGCCACCAAGAATCTATTCAGTTCTTAAAAATGTTTCTGAATTTTTCTACCGTTGTTATCACGCTACTTTTTCGTCCTAAGATGCATATTACAGGCTATTTTCGCAAGAAAAGTAAGGAATCAGAGGGATATTTCGAAATAAAAACATCATATCCGCCATGTTTGTCTTTTCCTACATGTAAAACGTGTGGTAGAGAGTATAATCGCGGAATTAAACCGCCAATATTGGCGGCTTAGATTCGAGGCTATATTTCGCTGTTTGTAGGCAGGAATAATCTTCCTTTTGCGATTGTGAATAACAATTTCGTGCGAATCCTGGGATAATCTTCAACAGTGGCAACATTGAAGGATTATTCGTGTTTGTGAATAACGGTGTTAGATATATTTTCTGACGCTGCATTTTAGACAACACGTGCGGTTTTGGGTGTAATATTCCTCGAGCCTCTGATGATTTTTCATAAAATTATTTTCAAATCAAAACTGAACTTATCACAGGCCATAAATTATAAAACACATTGAAAATACTTACAATTTAAGCACATTTAAAGGTGGAGTGTCAGCGAAATATAATCAAAGAATATTTTATTCTATAACAAAAACAAAGCATTCCTTTAGCTAAAAATACGAAATTCTACAAACAGAACGGGAAAAATGAGAAAAAAAATCATTTACAATTTAGAAGTCCAAAAATGAACACATCAAATCATTCAAGAAACACTTAGAATCCCCATTCCTGATTACTCCCATCTCGCCAAGAAGAAAAGGAAACTGCGTAAATGGAATGCTCAAGAAATTCCAAAAACTCAATCTCAAAGCATTCTAGACAAGAAACTGCTCCGTACTGCTAATAGTCTGTACGCTTGATTAATCGCATCGCCACGTTTCATTGATGGCTCCGGAAGCGATATCCAGGCTTCAATTTTTCACCCATTCTTAGGTCGCCTTTTGTTTCTTAATCCGACAGAGGATTCGTATGAGGGGGCAAAATGAAAGCAACATATTTTGCTGATAGCGGGAGCGCCATTTTTAAGCCAAGCACACTGAAAAATGAGCTCTCCATAATGGAAAATTTATATGGGGAGCGACGCATTTCGCGATTTAAAGGAAAATTAATTGAGGAGACACGTTAGATAGGCTAAAAAAAAAAAAAAAAAATAACTTTCGTGTCTGACAGAATATTAACTACTATCAGCCAGAAGAGCACAGGAGATGAATTTAAGCTTTTTTTTTTCTACCAGTCTTTCAAGCAAATAAGATTTTAGAAAAGGAATTTAGATTTCCTTAAAAGAAAAGAACATTAAAAGCATCAGCAAAATATATTTTGATTTTGACAACTTCGACAAGGATAACGGATACTTCTTTACCTAAAACATCAATTTATTACCTTGCATTCACGATATTTTTGACGAGCGAAAAAGGATGTACAGAAGTTATTATTACTACGAGACATGCGACGAGCTGTACGCTAATCAGAAAGCGAAAAAAGAGTTGAATCTCTGAGCACTAAACGTAATCTCTGATTGCATAAAAATACATAAAACTAAACTAATAAAATTAAACGAATGAATAGAATGAATTAATAATTGGAACGGGTATCAGTGATGACACGGGATGATGACAAAATATTCAAATTACTCTATCGAAAAATTCAATTTTAATAATTTTCAAAAAAGTGCATTTTCAGCGAAACTTTTCCAAATTGCGATAAAATACGTCGAATGGCAAAAAATAAAGAAAATAATACTAATACACATACACAGGCATATATAATAGAAATTGAGCTACATTGATGACCCTTAAATTTCCATAATGAAGAACGCAGGAAACCACACTCATTGAAACTTCTTTTCATAATATGTACCGATAAATAACCAAACAATAAGAATTTGATAAACAGCCCAGATGATGACACGGCAAGACTATCTTTTCAACGAACAAAGATTAGTTGGCAACCCCGAATAGTGTGGCTCAAGACTCCTTCCGAGCACGAAATTCCCACAGCTGCTAAGCAATTAATACCGTACGATTGCGTTTTCAATGTCGATCTTCCAGCCTTAGGGGGGATGCACATGGGGTTTTCCGTTGATTTTTCTTCAGAATTATAAATTATTACCATTATTATTCTTACTGAAATGACTAACAAGAATCAATTTCTAGGGGAGGTACGTTGTTTTCCATGCATTGACAGTGCACTGGCAGGGAAACAACTTCTACGGAATTAGTTGTTTTTCTTGAGAGTTAACGTGACATTTCGAAACAAAACCTTAAAATTCTTTAGACGAAATGCGTAAAAGAGAATATACATGGAAATGTATTATTCTTTGGACTTTATCAGGGTGATCGGCGCTGGAGCATAAAGCTAAATGTTAGTAAGGTTTTTTCGAAGTGGCTCCATTGACTACTATCTTTCATTGTGAAATAGCTTGAGTTACTAAAGATTTGAGCAAAATATTTGAAAAAAAAATCCTGAAACGGAATAGCTTACAAAAATAAAAAAAATGCCTACATAAAAAAATAGTTTCCAAGAATCACAGTCCAGAAGAACCAGATTGAATTTTGGGAAACATTCCGTTTAAAATTCATGGCATCAGATGGAATCTAACGTCTCTGTCAGGCCTACTATGCCTGGGGGGGGGGGGGGGGTAGTGCCGGTGTGTATTACAAAATTAAATGCATGAAAGATATTGTAAGATGTCGAGTGAATTTGTCGCCCCCATATTTTATCGCCCGGAAACCAAATATTCGCTGCATACCTTCTCCTCTGCTTTACTTCATTGATTAAAAAAAATTTTCTTTATTTAGTGTCTTGCACATTACAATATGAAAAGCTTGAAATATGAACAAGGGATACAAATTTCTAGATTCCCCTTTAAGAAAAATTGAAAAACGCAGAAATGCGAAAGTCAGACGTTAGCACTTGACAGCCCATTACTGAAAATAAACACGGATGGTTTCTACTCTTTTTCCTGAGAATCAATGAATACCATTTAGCAGCTTAGACTGGTTGGCATGTTATCTACTGTTCAGGAAGAAATTGCTAAAAGAGATAACATACAAACTCAAAGCATACAAATAATTCACAGCTTTTAGACGCATTTTGGCGCCTTTTCGAAGCAAATAATGCCTTTAAGAAGTACGAGACGTCTATATTATTTCCCGATTAAAGTCATAAAAAATTGACCATTATCAGAAAATGCAACTATTTTTCAAACATTTCATGCAAATTGTAAAATATTTTCAAATTAATATACTCCACAAGATTATGTCTTTTTTCATGAAAAAATTAAGGACTAAATATACATTCAAGTACAGTATTTGCTATACGAAAATTCCTGCTAAACGTTTTGCTGAGAATCACTGTAAATGCCAAAACCCTCCCAGGTAGCACAAAAAACGTTTAAACATTTTATAAACGTTTTTAATCCGTTGTCACAATGTTAATAACTATTTTACAACCTTTAAAAAACGAAGTGTGCTACTTGGGCTTATTTACCTTCCGCTCTAGGAGGGGTCTATTTAGGGTAAATTCACTATGTTTCAGCGATATCTTGACAAATTCCATGTTTAATTAAATGGCATTTTCAGACTTGGTATTTGGAAAAAAAGCAGGAAAAGGAAAATGTTGAAACGTGAAGCATGTTGAAACGAGTTGGTAATTATTTTTAAAAAGGCAGATAATTCTGGTTATACTTATCTGATGTGATTTAAGTAGCTGTTATCTTCGTTGTTTTCAGGATTCTAGGTCTTAGTTCTTTTCAGTCAAGATGGTTTTGATAATTTGAAGCAAGGTAAGTAAATTGTTCATATTCATTAAAATATTGATTTACTTCTGATATTAACTTGGATCTAAAGTTAGGTTCTCCTATTTCTTGAAGATCAATCTCTTTTTCATAGAAGATATTTTCATATTGCTACAGTTATGTTACGCTTAAAATAACACACTCTACAGTGTAATACGGGGCATGTTGAAACACTTAGGGGCTTTACTGTTGTATAGACAACTCATAACATGAAAAGTTTCAACTGCAATCTTTTCGTGTATTAGATTTCGACTCAAAAAATAGCTAAAGCTATTTTATTGAACGATGTTAAGCACATTTTTTTATATTTTTGTTTAACTTTAAACCAAATTTCTTTTGCTTCTTCATTATTCTCAATCAAAGAGCTCTAAACTATATGTATTTCAAATGCTGAGAACATAAAATTATATCAGAATGAGTAGGTATTTAGTGTTTATTTAAAAGAATTGGACTAAATACAGGAAAACGTCCTGGTTTTTGAGTTTTTTAAGAACATTGCTCCCTGTGTATAAGTCGACAACCTGTTTTAGGCAGGGACATAACTATACCATTTTACAACAGGGGTAAAGTCACATTTTGATGCCCCCCCCCCTCTGAAAAACTCATTAAAATTACCAAAAAAAGAAACTGATACATTCCACTATTATTTGTTGTTTTATGTGCGCTTAAATTTTCAATAGAGAAAACGAGTCAGAATATTTTGAAAATTGTCGTAAAAAAATATATTTTCCGTTGCCCAAACAAAAACAGATAGCTTTTAAAGATCTTAAATTTTTCATAATTATACTGCTATCCTTATCTCCATAGATGAGCAAAAAAAAAAAGTGTAACGTTTGGTAGATTTGTCTTTACAGCATTAATATTTAAAATAAAAAAAAATGTTTTGCTTGAATCTATTTTAACTATGAACCTTTTAATTAAGAGAATGACTAAAAATGAAGATAAGTGAGCTTATTTTTAATTTTGAGCTCTTTTTCATTCTGCTTGAGACGACTTTGATACCTTATTTTATGCTTAAAATATTGCAAATACCGATGGAATAAATAAAAAGGGGAACATAAATAAAAGTAACATGATTTTTAAAAAATCAGAAAGAATAATTACTTGATTTTGATTGAACAGCAATTTTCTTAGCTCGTAAAATATAAAAACATTCAGTAAAGCTAAGAATAAAAGTGCACGGTAACTATATTATGGCTTTATTGCAGAAAGGAGTTTTCAAACATTTTCCCTTCTTTATGCAAACTTACCAAAGTTGAAGCCGGGACTTTCGTTCGTAAAATGCCACACACAGTGGAGTGACTCTTTTAGAAAAGAAACAGCAAGCTTGAACTCCAGCAGAAGTACATTTACACCATTTACAGGACTAACCCTCCCTTTTCTATTTTTCTGTTCGTCATTCCAATTCTTTATTCATATTAAACCGATGCAAAATTTTAGTCTACATTCAGTCTCTTTTATGTTTTTTTTTTTTTTTGGTAATCTACTGCTACTTTTTCCCCTTCCTTTCTTTTTTTTTCTAGCTTTTAGCGCCTTCGTAATATGGCCCCTGGGCACAGCTATAGCAAGGAAAAAAGCCCTTAAAAACTCTCAATAGAATAAGGACAATAGTCTCAAAAACTCTCCATAAAAAAACATTACCAAAAATTTCTCGTTAGAACAAGAATATCAGATTCTAATACTCTTTAATGGAATAAGGTTTATGCAAGATATAAGGTAAGGTATATTAGGTAAGATATATGTTTTAAATACCCTGAACAGTTTTCAGAAGGAGCAAAATTTCAAAATAACATCAGCATTCTCCCTTTTCAGAATCAGATCAAAAGCTTCAAGAATTCCCTTTTGAAAAAGTTCTTTAAAATCCCCGATTAGAATAAAGACCTCAGTCCTTTAAAATTCACATCAGTACCAACCATTCTAAAATACGTAATGATAATCTAAAAAGTCCTGATGAGTTAGAGATAATAGTAAAAGTTTCTAGTATTATTACGCAAATTCTTGATAATCTGCAGGTACGGTAGTGCAAACAGTTAATCAATAATTGAAAAAATAATCAAAAGGGGGAAAATTTAAATACTCCCGCTGCAGGAAAATTAAATGAGGAAGCAAGAATTTTATTTTTTCATGATCAAGCAAAAAATGGCAACAGATATTTATTCAGCTATTTCTTATCAATAATTCCTTTCGTGCTTTAGCTGGTGCAAACAGTTTTTAACATCCAAGTTAAAATTCTTTTACTTACTTAAAAATTCTTATATCTTCTGTCATGGTGAAGTTATCAACTTACAATTTTTAAACTTCAGGAAGAAAATTGTCTAAAGAGGTATCTTTTTCTGCACTTTTCAATGAAACCAAAATTGAGATGAATATTTCAAGTCAGAAAAAGCCAAGGGCGGATCCAGAAATGTTCCAAGGGAGGGGCGATTGAGTTTTTTTTTTCTTACTTGCCCATTTTTTTCTCCATGCACCCTTGTTAACACATGTTGGTTACAAATGTTTCGGTCTTCCATTTCGAAAAATTTCCAGATCAGAGCTCCGAATCCTCACCCTTTCTCTTAATATCATCAAAAATCAACTAAAACTGCCTTTTTTGAACTTCAAAATCTAAGAACCGCTGTGGAAGAGTCCCTCAAGGGAGGGGCGATCGCCCCCATCGCCCCTCCCTTGTATCCGCCCTTGGAAAAAGCCATTTTATGCCATTTTTAAGTCCTAAAATCTAAATACATACTTTTTCGGCTTTTAAAAACTCAATTAGCAACTGTGACTAGCAAACACATGTTAAAAGTGCCGTAATTAAATTATAGGTACATGTTTAAAAACAAAATTCAACAGATATTAAACTGATGGGACTAGGTGCTGATTGTTGCTAGGAATTAATTACATATATGAAGGAAATACTTTTTACAAGAAATATTTTTTCAATTCTAAAGACAAGAAATAAAATTGAAGCTTCAGGTATTCAAACTTATATGTTTATTGAAATGTCATTTTACATGCATAAATTTTATCAGACTAAATATAGATACAGGGAAAAGAAAAGAAAACCTTTTTTTTTATTAAAGCCGATTACCCTAGCTATTTATTTGAAATGTTTCTTTCATGTAGATTTTGCATTTAACATCAGAAATTATGCTGCATGCTTTCTATTTAAGATTCATAAATAATGCTTTATTCATAAATAATGCTGATCTTCAAGTGATACTTAAAACAAAAGTTTTCATTGGGATTCTAATGCTTAGTGGATACAGTGTTGTTTCAAGAAAAAGCAATAACTAATAAGGGGAATATTTAAACACACACAGGTGTTTCAATTTGTTAATACCTTGTTATAAAAATATTTTTGGAAAAAAAAATTGAACCGACTTCGGAACTTCACTCGGCAAGTGCTCTAAAAAGTAAAAAATAATTTTATTCTTTGAACACCATCGACACTACATTTAAACATAAGTTTTGAAGTCGGTGCAAAAACACTATATAGAATCATACGAAACTATAATTTAACTATATATATAAATTGCAATGAATCCAGGTTCTTTAATCGCATTCGCATACACTACATTGGCAACCACATATTTATGTAATGGTACAAATATTCAGCTCTTAATTTTCAATGGTTTCTCTGAAAAATGCTGGCAAAATGTAGTTAAACATCATTTCACCTATAGTTTTTGCACCGACTTCAAAACTTATGTTTAAATGTAGTGTCGATGGTGTTCAAAGAATAAAATTATTTTTTACTTTTTAGAGCACTTGCCGAGTGAAGTTCCGAAGTCGGTTCAATTTTTTTTTCCAAAAATATTTTATTTTATTCTTTTTAGTGTAAATGTACATATGAAATAAGGTAATGTTTCCATTACAAAACTTCACCTAATTTGCTTAAGCAAATGCTTCATAAAATAAACTATGTAAGGGAAAAAAGAAAGAAAGTATCAACCCGTCTAAAATTTTAAACGATTGACACTAAAAAATAATCCTTGTTATTCTCTGGTATTTTGTTTGTGTACTATTTTAATCAAAGGCTAAATATTAACGGCTTTTCAACTAATTTATATTTCAAAACAACACTAGATGCTGGCGGTTCATAAAATTTTCCGACGTATTACGTACGTGGCACGCTAATGAGTTTCATGTTTGCTTCAGTTAAGCCTTCATTCAAAATTTTCATTATCATTATAATCACTGTTTCATATCAATCACGTTTTGTAACAATGTATTTCATATTTAATCATTTAGGACAAATCGCTTTTAATTTGAGCAAAAATTTGGAGATTTTCCTCACTTTCTTCAGAATTCCTTTATCAAAACTTATGTAAATTAAGACTAATAAAACCTGAAATATTACGAATCAATTAGTACCTGGTACGACTTTCAGTTCGTTGGAGTTAAGGAGAAAAAAGCAGGACATAGAAAGATACTCGGTTTAAAATTTTCAAAAAGACCATAGAAATGAATTTCATTATGCAATCCAGAGAAGCCTGGCGTTCAAAATGGTCATTATTACGGTTACTGTGATCCCGATTTCTTTTTCGAAACATTTCTGCAGGTTCCCGTTATCGAACCCGGACCACGAGAGGATGGGACCAATCGGAAAAAAAGACCTTTCTAACAAAAAAAGAATTTTTGAAATCGGTCCAGGCATCTTCGAGTAATCTTATAACATACAAAAAAAAAAAAAATTCTCCGACGAATTGTATAACCTCCTCCTTTGTTGAAGTCGGTTAATAATTATCAAGCAGAATTTCTTTCACTACATTAATTTATTCAATATAGTCCATATTTTCTAACCTAACCACTGCAAATGACAACAAGTCATCAATCTTTTTTTTTATGATAAATAGCACTGAAACTGTAAAAGAGAGCTAACTGGATATGAAGGATCAGATTCCTGCTTTGACAGGCTCGAACATAGCAATGATTATGGATATGGAACAACTCTTAGAATTTTACTTCTCAGCTAATGCATGAGTTCCATACTATTTACATTGCTTTTATTTTTATCAGTTAATATTTATTCCAGTTTTTGATACATTTTTAGTTATTGTTTTACGAAGCATTAATTAAAGTTGGAAATATTCCACAAAAACGTTTAAATGAGAAGATAAGAGAGCAAACCTTTCACTTTTGCAATTTGCTGTAAAGTCTTTTTCTCAACTCTGAATAGGTTGGTCCCAGCTTTCATAAGAAAATTGTTTTTGATTTTGAGGTCTTAGTGTTTTGCTGGCTTTTGAAGTTAGTGATATTATCTAAAGAAAATGCTTGCACTTTTCTATCTATGCGCATAGTAAATTTTTATCAGACATATAGTCTTTCAGTAAGCAGTTTGATTTGTTTAAACATCCAGAAGCATGAGAAATAGGTAAAGTTTTGCATTGAAGAATTCTGCTAACGACATAAACTTTGTTTAGTATTTTGTATCATGAAACTCTGATGCATCTAAAATGAATGGATAATGCTTTCATAACATGAGAAGGAAAGCAGGTTTTTATTGCAAAACAGTTTGATTAAACATATTTCTAATATAAACAATCAAAAAAATAAAAAAAGAATGAAAGAAAGCAAAGAAAAAGAAAGCAGGGATAAACCATAAAAGCAACTCACGATATCATTAGTCTTTGAAAGAAAAAAAATCACATTTCTAATACAAATTAAAACACTAATTTTCATTTCAAATTATTGTAAAATTTAACTAATTGTTTGTCAAACTGATAATTTATAATTAACAGTATCACAACTTTTCAGGAGATAAATTGTTTTCACACTGTCAAATTTAAAACATGGTTAGGTAAAGCATATGAATTTCAATACTAAACAAAGAATTGACAGCAATTACACAAATAACAAAATCTTACAAATGCATGGAAAATGTTGATTATTCGTCTTCTATTAGTTGAATATTGCTACTGATATAAGCTGTAGTATAAAGCAGTGGTCGGAAGTAGCGCGCTACAAGTAGCGAAACTACTGTAGCAGCTACATTTTTTAGTAGTTTGTAGTGTAGCGCACTACTTTTTAAAAAAAGTAGAGTAGTGAGTAGCACGATACAAAAAAATAGTAGTTTGTAGCGATTTCTGGAAACTATTTTTAAATTAAAAAAAATAAAGAAATGAAAAAAAAAAAATTAAAAAAGAGAGCGAAGGAAAAAAAACAAGGTTTTTCTTGTGGCGAATATTCGTAAAAATTGCAAAAAAAATCTAAAAAAGACAAATTTTAGCAAAAAAGAGGAACAAAAAGGAAAAGTAACAAATAAATTCAAAGACAATTCCTATTTCTATTCCATATTTGAATGAAGTAATTTTTTAATCTAAACCACTTTTCGATTTTTTTCGGTCGATCCCCAAACGGTGTATCCTTGTTATTTATTTATTTTTTAAAAAGTAGCGAAGTAGCAACTACATTTCAAAAGTAGTGTAGCTCGCTACATTAAAAAAAAGTAGTTGTAGCTGTAGTTAACTACATTTATGAGAAAGTAGTTGTAGTTTGCTATGAAAAATATGTAGTTTTTCCAACCACTGGTATAAAGATAACAACAGGATAGCAGGAACAAGTATTTCCTAAATTTTCCTCTTTCAATAATGTGATTACAAGGAGCTACAGAGTAAAAACATTAAATTTGGTAGCTTTCATTTATGTACGTTTAGTAGTGCTGTAGTTAGAAATAAACATTTGGGGGAACCCATGTTGAGTTGCGGGGGGGGGGGGGGGACTAACCAAGAGAAAAGCTAGTTTGAAATCAATTTATATTACATTTGAATATTTTTACGATAAAACCTAAATATTTTGTAGAAACACACCCCATTACCCAACTAAAACATTGCCTCTAGTAGAACAAAGTTTTCATCGTTTTATTTTCAAATTATAATTTTGATAACAAACTGTTAAAGTGCTAGCAAAACTCATGGCTGAGACCAGAAGGAGCCATTTTGAAATTACAAAGGATGGTATATTTTGACAGCAATCTTGAAATGAATATCAGTGACAGCAGAAAAACCATGCAATTTAAAGCAGGGATGGACTATGTGTGGTGGACTGGACACAGGTCAAAGTGTGGTTTCCCAGAGTATTAAGCATGGCATGCAAAAACTTAAAAAAATAAACATCGAAAAAACACTGAATAACTTTTTTTATAGCAGAGTCTGAGTCCATGTCACAGGCACAAATTCTAACACTTCATGCTGGTTAGCCGTCCTTTTAGTAAGCCCCTTTTAGTAGAAGATTAATCAAGAATCATCATTTCGATTTTACCTATTGCCATTTTTTCTTACCTTGCAACAAATAAATCCTTGCTATTGCTTTTATCACACAATCCGAGACCTTTTCAATGATAAAGGACATTAAATTGTCTTTTTTTTTATTCTTCCTTTGTCAAAAAACATTTATTTTCTGCTGCAGCAGAGGATTATTAAAGGCACTATTTAATTTTATAATTTAATGGAGATTCATAATGATATCCATATTTTACTAAGGATATAAACATATAAATTCGAAATTTCAACAAGACAGTAAATTTCACAAAACTGGTAACCTAATATGTAAGTATAAAATGTCTCAAAGGGGGCAAGTCTTTACAGGTACGGTTTTACATAACTTCCAAGCATTCATAAAAAAACTGAAGAAGACACTTTCAAGATTGCCACTACATACTAGTTCATACATACGGGCACCCTCTAGGTACTGCATTTTTTCATCTTATTTTTGCTCAAGTATTATTAATATTTTAGTAGACTCACCAAAATTTATACACACACATTCACTAATTCAGAAAAAAATATAATAGAATTCTATACTCTTCAAGTTTTTAAATAACCAATATGAAAAAATAAGACTAAATATTGTTCATAGAAAAATAAAATTCAGGCAAATAATTTATATAGTAAATATTACAAACTCAACTGACAATAAAGCACTATGTATTTTTGTTAGTCTGTCTATGTTGTGATTTCTCAAGAAAACAGACCATTGAACCTAGCACTATGAAATTTGACACAGATGTACTTTGGACAACAGAATATGCATCTTGGCACCATTTTTTCGATTTTGATTTTGTTCGTTTCTTATTTCAAGATTTAGCAAAATTTTCACATAAATGTACTAATAATAGGCAAAAACCCCTCATGTATGCCAAAATTACGTATCAATTGAAAGTCCTAATTTTTTCTGCACAAGATGAAATTTTTTTAAAGTTTTTAAATGCATTAGAGCAGGAGTGATAGACATTTTGAACTTTTTGAGGCTTTCCTTAACCCAATGAACCCCCACACTTATAAGCATTAGGAATTTGTTCAGCAACTCTATATGAAATAGTATTAATAGTTGAATATGACACTAACAACAAAATGATCTGACAATGAAAAAACTTTTTTTGGCCAGTTGATGTATCACAAAACCAGCCACTAATACTTTCTTCAATTTTTCCTACAACTCAGGTCTAAATATTACTTTTTGGGAGCATTATTTAAAAGGATGTAAGCTTTAAAAGTATTATGCAAATGCTTTCTCTATATATTAAAGAAAGTAAGCTCAAAGATATTGTGAAAGAGTGTTTGAGGCTGCCCTGCGCCCAGGCGGCCCCATAGCACCTGCAGACTTGAAATTTGGTACAAAATTAGTTCGAGCCAAATAGATTTGCACCTCGGAGCCATTTTTCTTAATTTCGAATTAGTTTTTTTTAATTAAATTTTAAAACGCAAATTTCATGCTTCACCAAATTGGGAGCAAAAAAATCCCCACACACCCTAATATATGATGTTGAAAAGAGTTTTTTTTTTCCCGAAGAAGATGATGTTTGTTCCATTTCTCTCCATTAATTATAACAGGAGATATAAATGATTCTAATTGAGCCATTATTCAAGGCTCACATTGAATAAAATTACATTACCATTTACTATACTGCTCTAAAATCTTTTCAACAAGGTAACATTCAACAAAGTCAGTGATTCTTCGTTTAGTTTATTACTTGTCTTAATTCAACAAAATATACACGATTGCGTCACTATTCTTGTGGTATTTTATTTTGTTTAAATGATTTCTTTGAATTACATTGCGTATTTGAGTTTACTTTTTTTTCTGCAAGGGAAGGAACTGGGTTTTTTGGATATTTTACTATGTTTTTTAATTATGTACAGTGAAACTTCGCTTGACGGACACCCCTTCAAAGCGAACACCCCTCATTACGGACAGTTTATTTTTTTCCCGTCCTTTTTCTAGGGTTAAACCATTCAGAATCCCCTCATTAAAGCGGACACTCGCTTAACTTGACACGGACACAGCTTATCTTGCAAAAAGGCTCTTTCTTTACTCCTTAAAACGGACAGCGACGACAAGTTCGGAGAAATCTGTGTAGTTTCTTGTTGGGAGAAAGAAAAAGATAAGAGATCCATTGAAAATACTTGATTCAGTTCACTTCCAACACAGAGATTGTTATACACAAAGGTAGGCAACCATAAAGGGGAATTAGTAACACTTCTTCCACAACAAACCACACAAATACACTACCATTTTAGAACTTGACAGGAAAAAGTCTTTGCTGCGGTGGAAAGCGAATGTTTATTTTTCTTAGGGAATACATTTTAGGCTTTAGGGGAAAGCTCGGATTCTAAGAAATACAGCTGTTGGTCATAGAGTGCGACTCCAATCGGTAAACTGGTTAAATGTTTTGATCCCTCCCTAGAGTATAATCAAGCTGTCCGCCATGTCAGGACTATAGATCATAGGGTCCTACCGCCATGTGCTCTTCAGTGTTTACGATAGAAGTTGAGAACCTGATTTTGCCTAATTCTTATTAAAACATCTACTGCCAGAATGCGGCCTCTGCTGCATTTAAAAATGTCTCGCAAAGCTTTGACTTTGAAAGAGAAAATCGAAAATGAGGAAGAACCCATTAATGAATTAACAAAATTAATACGCCTCAGTGGTGAAATGCTTTTAATGATTAAAGTTATTTCATTATTTTTCTCTAACTACAAAGATATAACTCTTGATCAGTGAATAAGTTTTCTTTTAATATGTGTAGTCAATTACTCTGTAATAATTAAATTATTTGGAAACTAATTTTGTATTCACTTTTCCTGTCCCTCCCTTAAGCGGACACCCCTTTAAACCGGACAATATTTAGGTCCCCTTAGGTGTCCATATTGGAGAGGTTTTACTGTACATATATTTTTTTTCATTTTTTATATCAGGATGGGGGGGGGGGGTCTCTTATTTATTTCGCGAATTTATTTTAAATTGTAAAGGAACTGTTACTGTGATTTTAAAGGGGATGTGAGCATTTAGTCGATTATAGTTGATTTAGGCTCCAAACCACTAGAAGCGGGTTGGTGATCTAGCCGCCGCGGGCAATGAACAGGGTTGGTAAGTGAAGCGAGCAGGGAGCGGAGCCTCCTAGTTTTTGAAACAAAAATCTTTAACATAATCCTGAATGAAACATAAGCTTAAGAAAAAAATTTAAGACAAAAAAAATTTGATGCAACTAAAAAATTCAATACTAACAGATTGTGATTTCACAATTATTACTTTTTGAAGATAATTGTATTTCAAATTTCAAAAGACTTGATATGTGAGATTAGAATAACTTGAGCTTAAATTAAACACTTACCTTGGATTCCCCCTTAAAGCAGCATGATGTAAAGCATTGAAACCATTATTATTTGTGAGACAAATATCAGCACCATTATCCAACAAAAGTGTCAGCATATCATCACGCTTCTTACTAATAGCATCATGTAAGGGAGTATCACCTTCAGAATCCTAAGAAAAATAGCATATTTAAATATTTTGTATCACTTATTTTTGAGCTCATTTTTAATTCTAAAACATTAAAATTAATGTTTCAACTATGCATGATCATAAAAACGTGTTTATTAAACTAACCTGAAGACTTGGACGGCAGCCAAGTTCCAAAATGCTTCTCACTACTCCTATGTGACCTTTATTTACAGCAATATGCAAAGGAGTTTGCCTCCTTTTATTCCGGGCATTTAGATCCGCTCCAGCTCTGGCTAACAGTTCCATAACCCCAGGTTCATCTCCAAATGCTGCATGATGAACAGCACGATCTCCATCTTTGTCCTAGAAAGATACAGAAATGTACTTTTAAAGTGAGGAAAACACAACAGATAACACCCTAAACCGACACAATAAAGGACTTTGAACAATATATATATATGTATTTAGGCAGTCATTTATATATATACTAGCTGTGGGGCCCGGCGTTGCACGGGCTTTAAAGTAGTGATGAAAATTTAAATAAACTACTCGCCGTCAAGGCGGTATATAATGATATATAACCGCCAAGGCAGCTCGCCTTTAAAGTAGCGAGGAAAGTTTCAGCAAACTACTCACCGCCAAGGCGGCTCGCCTTTAAAGTAGTAAGGAAACTTAAAACAAATTACTCGCCGCCAAGGCGGCTCGCATTTAAAGGAGGGAGGAAAGTTTTAGCGAAACCGGTTTCAAAAAACTACTCCCTGATAAAGCGGCTCGCTAAAAAACTTTCCCACATAAAAAAGTCAATCGCATTATTTGCACATGCTTCCTCAGGAATAAAAACAATGTCAAGTAGCACATATTTAACACTCTCCCTAATAAACAAATACAATTCCCTACCAAAAACAAATATTTCCAAACCGCTCTCTTCCTGTAACATTAATTGCAAAATTCCAAACAAAAAAGTTGTTTTAATATTTAGATCGCAGCCAAAAAAAATCCCTGCTAAAAACATGAATTACAATTTAAGTTGAAACACATTTTCAAAATGGTACCAGAAAAAAAATATAAGCCATTAAGTATGCAGGAATTCAAGTGAAACACGGACGATCGCATTATTTGCCTTGTTGAAACGCCGTAAAATGAAATGCTTTTAAGAAACGAAATGAAGAAAAGGACACCAACAATGAATTTAAAAGATGTCGCCATAGCAACGCACAGGCGCGCACCCAGGAGGGGGCTTTGGGGGCTTAAGCTCCCCCTATGACAAAACTGGACTTGAAGGCCTTAAGCATCAACGACATTTTACATTTTTCTACGGTGTCAGAAAAGATTCAAGTCATTAATGACTCAATGTATACTGCGCTTTGAATCCAATTGAAATTACAAATACGCACATGTATAGTATATACCTTGTCTTACATACCCTCGTCTACAATTTCCAAGAAACCAAGGCATTGTTTTCAATTAAATCATTCATTGTACAATGTACAATGTACAGACGCATGAGGCACGAGAATGGGACCTCAGCAAAGCATGGAATTTCAAATCACAGAGCGTCTTGTAATATAGTTTAGCCTTGAATATTTAATTGTATTAAGTATTACTTTTATGTTAAAACGAGAACGTGACTTTCTTATTATAAAATTAACAGAACGACTTGAGATTTGAGAAATGTTGTTGCGTTAAGCTTTTTTCCTAAATTCAATGTACTTTAATAAATTTCTGAATATGTTATAAAGTCTACTATTACTATTATTTATATATATCATCCATAGTCTCGACACATAATATGACATGGTGGCAGCGGGAAACGAATCTAAACCCAGTGAATTATAAAGGTCAGTTATTTTGAAATATAATTAAAGGTCAGTTAAGAGATATATTCTGACTATTGTGAAACTGAGTGTTACTACATGATTAAAGAATAGTATATCTTGAAATGGAGTTAAAAGCACCTTCAAGTATGAAATTATCCGGTAATTTGTCTGAAAACTGGAGCAAATTTAAGCAACGTTTTATGCTTCATTTGGAGGCATCCGATAAAATGAGGAAGCCCGATAAAATGAAAGTAGCTTTATTATTAGGAATAATGGGCGAAGAATGTATGGATATATTTAACAGCTTCAAACTTAGTGAAGCAATTGGAAATAATTTCGAAGAAGTTATAAATGCTTTTGACAATTATTTTCAGCCAAGGACAAATACTGTGATTGCTCGTTATAAAGTCTTCAATACCAAGCAAAAAGAAGGTGAATCTGTTGATTCCTTTGTTACGAACCTAAAAAATTTATCGAAAGACTGTTGTTTTGAGAATCAAGAAGACAGCTTAATTCGTGATTTATTAGTAATCGGTGTACGAGATTCTGCGATGAAGGAAAAATTGCTCATGGAAACCGAGCTAACTTTGGGAAAAGCTATAGAATATTGTAGGGCGAAAGAAGCCTGTAGTAAGCAAATTCAGATTATGAGTGGACATTTGGATTATAATTCGGTAGACATAGATGCCGTTAATAGTAAAAATGAACATAGGGAAGAAAGAAATAAGTATAAAGCAAGACATGTTGACAACCGTCACAGGAAAAACAAAGCTTGTTCAAAGTGCAGTACTGTTCACGACTATGGAAAGTGCCCAGCATTTGGGAAGAAATGTTATAATTGTTCTCGTTTGAACCATTTTTCCGTCGCGTGTAAACTGAAGAAAAAGAATACTAGAAAAATAAATGAAATGCACAGTAATGACCATCTTTCGACGCCAAATGAAGATGAAGATAATTCAGTGAAATTAGACTCAGTAAAGTGTCAGATTAATTCTTTAAAGTCAGAATGGAGAGAAAATGTTTTATTAAATAACACAGAAGTGTCGCTTAAAATTGATACTGGAGCCGAGGTAAATGTGCTGCCTTTCAAGATCTTTAAAGATGTGAGGAAGAATGAAAATTTAGAAAAAACTGAGAAGAAATTGACATCATACACGGGACATAAACTGAAAGTTATAGGAACCTCTAAAATGCTATGTAAAGTTAAAGATAAATCAGAAGTGCTAGAATTTTTTATTGTTGATCAAGAGGTGAGTGCGTTATTAGGAATTGAATCTTGCGAAAAATTGGGATTTGTAAAAAGAAACTCTGCAGTTGAAATGCGTGAAGATATTAAAGGGTACACAGGAAGATGCCAAAAGCGCCAAACTGCAAATCCGAGAGAGCCATTAATGCCTAATGATATTCCAAAACTGCCTTGGGAAGAAGTAGGCGTAGACTTTATGTATTTGGATGGCGATAACTTCTTACAAGTAATAGATTACCATTCAAAATTTATAGAGCTAAGGAAGCTAAATACGAAAACAGCTACAGCAGTAATAAGCTCCCTCAAGCAAATATTTCGTACACATGGTATTCCGCGGAAAATACATTCAGACAATGGCCCACCTTTTGACAGTCAGGCGTATTTATCATTTTTGAAATTGTATGATATTGAACCTATAACATCGTCTCCCAGATATCCAAGATCTAATGGAATGATTGAAAGATCAATAGGAACAATGAAGAACATACTTTTCAAAGTTAAAGCTTCCGGAGGTGATCCTAATTTGGCGATCTTAGAATATAATAACACGCCTAAGTTTAAACTGCCATCTCCAGCCGAAATGTTGATGGGAAGACGTTTGAGGACAGTGGTACCTCAGAAGACAACTTTATTAAAGCCTATATTCCCCACTAAAAATAATATTCAGCTACTCAAAGAAAATCAAAATCAGCAAAAATATTATTATGATTTGTCAACAACTAATTTAAAGCCATTAAATGTCAAAGATCCAGTGTATATACAGACTGATCATCGTAAATGGATACCAGGAACAATTATAGAGAAACACAGCCCAAGATCGTACTTAGTGAAGTCAGAAGAAGGATCAGTATTTCGTCGTAACAGAATACACTTAAGGCTAAGAAAGTTAGACGATTACACCCCATCCACACGCAGTGTTCCAGAGACTCACAAAAAGGCGAGACCCAAAAGAGCGACTAGACCGCCAATTCGTTTTAAAGACTATGTGTGAATTTTAATTTTTGCTTTAGAACTTATCGCCAAATTTTAATATTTAGTTTTTGTTATTTCGTTTTATTTTGTTAGGTTTCATTGAAAAGAAAGGGCGTGTAATATAGTTTAGCCTTGAATATTTAATTGTATTAAGTATTACTTTTATGTTAAAACGAGAACGTGACTTTCTTATTATAAAATTAACAGAACGACTTGAGATTTGAGAAATGTTGTTGCGTTAAGCTTTTTCCTAAATTCAATGTACTTTAATAAATTACTTAATATGTTATAAGTCCACTATAATTATTTATATACTTCATTCAGAGTCTCGATACATATTATGACACGTCTCACCATCAAAAACAAAATAATTTTAATTTCGAGGATTTGTCATAGAAAATCATGATGTTTCGCAGTGGCGAATTACAGGTTTGAAAGATCGTCATAATGACATTTTTAAAGCTCCTTTCTGTCAAAAACAGAATTCTACAGAACATTTTTCATTCACATTTTTTGAATTTATTTCATAAAAGGGAGGGAGGCAATTGCGACATGATAAGCCCGCCACTGATTTTCTGAGAAATATGAGAAATTCTGAGATATATTTCAAACTAGCTGTCGTGGCCGTCACGAAGCTTTCTTCTGTATCTATCTTATTCGGTTACAAAATAAAATACTCGCCCGAATAATTGGAGACAGCTCCAATTTCCCAATTATCGTAATACCCCTGCAAATGCAGAATCAATGAGCGAAATTGGAAATCATTGCATAAGCCTTGTTCAGATTAATTGCAAATATTTTATTTGTTAGTAAAAAGAAATTGGCAACAGTTAAAAATGTCAAATCATTGAAAGTTTTCAGCTGTTTTGATAATTAAATAGCGTGAAAGCGATTTTTTAATGGATTTATTTTTCTCATTGTTGACTAAGCTCAAAAATCACTCCACCCTCCCCCTGGGGCGATTAGCCCCAAAATTTAATCGATGCTTGCTTCCATATTGGGTTAGTGTTATTCCAAATTTCATTCAAATCGCAGCAATATTTCTCGAGATATAGCAGGTGCAATGTCAAAATAAGCACTTTTGATTGCACAACCCCCTTTAAGCAATTGACACAAAAATTGAATCAGCTCTTATACTCTTTAACGTCTACTTGACTACCAATTTGTGTTCGATTTCGTTAATTACCTCTCGAGATATAGCAGTTCCATTAAATAAGAAAAACGCTCGATTGCTCCACCCCCACCCCCTTTGAGATATTGACACACAAATTGAATCAGCACCTGTACTCAATAGGATCTACCTATGGACCTATTTTCGTTTGATTTCGCCGGTTACTTCCTGAGATATAGCAATCACCCACGCGCAGAAAACGTGCGATTGCTTCACCCCCCTTGGAGAAATTCGCTAAAAAAAAGTCAGGTGCACCAGTTCACATGGTGGTACATATGTGCAAAAATTTTTGTTCGACTTCATGCAGTAGTTTTTGCTCTAGGTCGGCCACAAAAACTGGTCACACGCATACAGACTCACACACACACAGACACTTTCCAAAAATGATCAAAATGGACTCAGCGCACCTCAAAACGTGCAAATTCGTTAAAATTCGACATTCGAAAATTTTCACGAATCCAATACTTTCTTCTATATATTAGATATAGAAGGAAGTAAAAATGTTCGAGGACAGATCCCGAAATTCGTTTAAAATTGAGTTTTGAAAAAATCTTTAATTTCGACAAAAAATCATTCAGAGGTGAAAACCGAACCCTATGCCTGTCTCTAACATCATCAAAGATGCTATTGCGTCGTTTAAACATCAATTTTGAAAAATTTGGGTTGATAGCGGTCTAACCCCATTCTTCCTAAAATTAACTGAGTTATACATTTTGTTTTTGGAATTTCAACATCAAAAAATCGTTAGTGAAAAGTTCCAAAACCCCCATTCATTCTCCTAACATTTTCAAAGAGGGCCTACTATGGTGTTCTTTGGACATCAATTTTGAAAATTTACAATGGGAGAGCCCCTGAGTCGTGCTTTTCCTAAGATTAACCGATGTCGTCTTAAACTGCGCTTTTCGAAGCTTAATATAGAAACATTCCTAAACCTCACCCCCAAACAAATGCAAAAATGGAGTGCAATAATAACGTTTTTATGTCCTCAAATTATGAAAAATATTAGACGAGGTCAGGCAAGTCTCAAATCTCCCTAACATGACCAAAAGCTGTCTAACTGTTGTGTTTTTGGGATCACTTTTCAGAAATTTTTCCGGGGAGAACCCATGAACCCCCTATCAGTATGATTGAATAAATAATCACCTCATCTTCAGTGAGGTTGGAAGATCCTCATAGTATTTACCATTTATTTTCTTACATAAACACAATCTGATAAATAAGTAAAAAGTTCACATAAAATTTAACAAGGAAGTAAGAGAGCTTCCAATCAAAAAAGCAAAGCTTTACACTATTATTCCGGAAAAAATAAATAAAAAGAAAGGGGGGTAATCTATTAAAGTTTAGTATTTTTGCGATTTTAAAATTTTAATCCAATGGCCTCTGGATATAAAAGGGGTAGGGGTGCTTGATGTCAAAAATTAGCTCCCCCTTAAGTTAAATCTTGGGTGCGCCCATGGCAACGCAATAAAACGTTAATAGTTTGATCAGGAAAGAGGTTTTCGAACTCAAAGTTCAAACGCTTGTAACTTTTTTTCTAGTGGAGATAAAAGCTTGGTTCTTCGACTATAAGTCAAATCAATTCTGGGGTTTAAAATATCGCTCTATCCAATGGCATAAAAATCAAAACTGTGGAATAATTAGTTTATTTTTTATTGATGGTTTTAATGAACCAAGTATTGCAAGAAATCGGGTGAAGCCTTGCAAAAGGCAAGTTTAAAAATTGAATAACTCGTGCTGTGTTTAAGTTAGAGAATCGGAACAAACTGCATAGGACGGACAAAATTTTTCTGCTTCCAACGATATATAACATTAATATGTGCAAGTAATTTTTAACCCCAGTATTCGGCGATTTATGAGAAAATTGCCTTGAATTCGAATAAAAAACGAATCGCTTATCGAATCTTTTCAAACTATAGCCTAAAGTCTTTCTGGATAAATGGACTATTCAACACAAAAAGAATTTTTCAAATCGAACCAGTAGTTCCTGAGATTAGCGCGTTCAAACAAACAAACAAACAAACAAACTCTACAGCTTTATATATTAGTAAAGATATATAAATGACTGCCAAATATAGCTGAAATGTATTAATTATTTAAATTGAAATGAAAAAAGACCTATGTTATGGTTAAAATATGTAATGGGTACTTAAGTTCTACAGTCTTGGAAAATCTGACGCAGAAGTTAAACTAGTAGTTGGGAAAAAATATTAGATACTAGCTGCGTGGCCCGGCTCTGCCCGGTATACTTTGAGAATAAAATTTATGTCAAGTAACGTGTGTCTATAAAAGTCCCGATTAGATTAAAGTCGACATTTTGCGCAGTATGAAAAATTAATCAATCGCCAAAAAAGTTTAAAATCCCGGCTAGAGGAAAAGCAAGAATTTTATTTGTTTATGTTCAAGAAAAAAAATGGCAACACCATTTTTTCGTTAATAATTTATTCACCCTATTTAATTTCTTTCACCCTCGTGCAAACGATTTTTATAAATCCAATTCAAAATGGATATTTCCAAATTTTCAAATGCCCATATCTTTCTTCAGGGTGGAGATATCGATTAGTGGTTTTGAAAACCTTCGGAAGGAAATTTAACAGATTTTTTTGCCTATTTTCAAATGAGACCAAGATTGAGAAGATCCAATAAGTATTTGGCTAGATAGGGTCCATTTGAAGTCCTTTATTCGAAATTTGAACGGATCGGTACTTTTTTCCCGCTCAAAAATCACCCTATGATCCTTCCCGTGTGCCCATGTATCTCCCTGCCAAATTTTGTCCAGATCCAACGTAAACTGAGGATTTGTATAAGGTACACACATATAGATATATATATACATATTCTTTGTTTTATTTATATGGATAAGTACTTTAATTACAAAAAGTTAGAACAAGATTTTTACATAGTAAGTAATACACTATAAAAATTAACTAATTTCAACTTGTAACTGAAAAAATGTTGCTAACTGAGGTGGTTTTTTACCAGTAAAAATTTAATAAAAAAGCAACTTTACATCTAGCAGTTTCAGCAGAGCTTAAAGTATCAAATTAAAACCCTCAGCTTATGTGCTAAAATAAACTAAAAGCAACTAACTTTAAAAATTTAATTTCTTTATTATAAGTATAAGATAAATAATACTGAGAACCAAAGATGCAATGATAGATAGGGAATTATAAATAAGAGATTCACTGCACACCTTATAAAGTATCAAATGAAACATAAAACTATTTATAAACTCTCAGAAACTAATTTATGCCTTGAATTATTTTACATATTTGATACTAGGTCTTTCATTAAGATAAAAACTAGCTAGCTAGCTTTGACAATCCTTGCTATATTCTATTCCCCATTAAATTAGCAGCATCCTGGAATGTAAGAAATATGATTACTCTGTCTTGAGAAGTAGTTCTTATTCATTTTGATATTAAAATGGAAATAAATCGAGAAAATTATGTCACTGTGTTAGCGGCAAGAGTAGGATAGAACCTGCAGTAGAGCCTGCAATGTGATCTGTCAATGGTGTACTACAATAAATATGGGAACCATCACCAGCTCTTGAGATCAACTTTTTTGTATTCACTTAACATACTGTCCCCACCTAAACTCTGGTACTGTATTAATATCAACAACAGTTCTAACAAATCAGAAGTTGTACATTTATTACTGTACCAGTTTTCAGAATTTTAAACTCAAATACATTTTTCATAATTATTTTATGATATGAAGTGGAGGGGGAGGGGAATCATAGTAAAATTAGTTTGATATTTCAGAGATAAAATTACTTCTATTTCCACATCTGCATTATGTCTTAACAAAATCTTTATAACTTCTATGTGTCCATTTTGGCTAGCAGCTTGCAAAGCAGTGTGACTGGCAAAAACACCATTTACCTGAAAAATTAAGGACAAGACATTATTTTAGCAGAAAGTTAAAAAAAGAACAAACATACTTTTTCTTTTAAATTACACATATAAAAAAGCAAACAATTCAAAGAAAATTAATTTTGCATTACATATCAAAAAACATTTAACTACAGACTATATATCAATTTCTAAAACAATCACTTTATCCTATTACTGAATTTAATTTAGCACAAAATTGTTTTGATTTTAGGATTCATCACCCAAAAGTAATTATGTGCATTAAAAATGATTAATGATTGTTTATAATAATGTTCGTCGATAAAATAGTCATAAGGGTAGTCTATGAATGATATCAACCTTTGAGGGGTTTCACGAAACTTAGTTTGTGGCAACTGGGTGGAAGGGGGTGACAAAAAGTATGACATCACACTTTTTTTTTGTAATAAAAAGAATTTATTTGTAACAATACTTTTTTACTGTAGCATGACAAATGAGCAAGGATAGGGTAGGGTAAGGGTTAAGAAAAGTGACATTTTGACAGAGAGGGAAAGGGATCAAATACAGTGCGAAATCATTTGTGGAAAGCCTATTATAAATCAAAATTAAGCCAAGTTTTAAATTGAATTCTCAAAGTTAATGTTATTATACAGGAACAGGAAAACAAGCATAAAAATGATTCAATGAAGCCAAAAATGATTTTTAAAATGCTATATGTGAACTTTTTCTAGACATACATCAGCTTCTGATCTTTTCAGAATTTCTTCACACTTCTGAGCATCACCATTAGCAGCAGCTTTAACCAATTCTTCATTAACATCCCCAGAAACATGGGTCTCAAACAGTTTCTTTAAAAGTGCACTTAGTCTCTCTAGAAGAGGGGAAAAACATTTCAGAAACAGTCATTAAAATGTACAGACAAATTTAATATCAAGAGCAGAGGATATATCTTTGACGATTGGTAAAACAATTAAACCTGACGCAGCCAAAAACTGTGGAAGATCATTATCTGCTGCCATTGGACTAGTAATTAAAAGTATTAATTAGAATTTTAAAAATATTAGCAAAAGGTCTCAAATAAATTTCAGATGCATGCATAGTTCACATAGTTACTTTCAGCCAAGATAGTTAAATGATTCTTATGTTACAAATCACAGTAAAAATTACATTCACATAAAACTGGTAATTAGGCAAAAGATTCATTTTTAAAAAGTAACAGACCCCCACTAGAAGTTCCAGGAATTGCACCGTCTGATGCCACTTTTGTCACAGCTGCAGGATTATAAGTCCATGATGTACTGCACACTTCTACTTTCAAATCATTGTCATGATAAATTTGTTGCACTCTACCAATTTTTCCCAGAGTCTAAAATTTCAATGAAAAACAAAATCAAACACATACATTTTACTATTAAAATGAAAAAAAATGCAAAAAATAACAAAATGATAGAATACTACAATTGAAGTTTTTACTAATATAATACAGGTATTATAAAAAAAAATGAATGGACTAGTGAAAAAAAGAGATGGTTATAATTGTAACATATATGCAATCATTCAATAATTTTGGAAGAAAGAAAATCTGTCTAGTAGTAAATATTTTCTCGCAATATCCAGAGAGTTAAAAAATATTTTAAATGACACAGAACCTTGAGACGTAAATCACAAAAAAGACTATCAGAATGAACAATATTTATGGATATTGAATTAAATTTTCCTCAATCAAAAATCTTTATATACAGTACATCTTTATATACAGTTGAGCAAGAACGCTCACTTGTCACTTAATTATTTGAAACTAGAATTACATTATAAATAGTTGTGTACTGACCGGTAGCATAGCTTCAGCCCATTCTCCATGACCTCTTTGCAGGATTTTCACTCTTTCCAGATCTCTGCAAATCTGTACTAGGTCTCCAACAGCAAACTGTTGGCCAGTAGCACTGTCACCAGGGATGGAAGATGCTGAAGTAGCTGTATTTACTTTAGTCAAAACAGCAGGGTTAAAAGTCCACCTGCACAAGTTAGTGTACAAAAGTGAAGAACAAAATCGTCAATTTTATATCGGTTTCAGGCACTAGAATCCAATTTTTGAAATAAACAAAGTAGTTATTTGCTTACCGGTTTCCACTAGGATAAGATACAACAATATCAGAATCTTCATCTATTCCCACAACTGTTCCTGTAGTACCCAAGCACTAAAAAAGCAAAAGTTAAAAATGCATTAAATTTTCAAAAATATTAATATTGTAATGCCAATATCATAAAGACAAAATCACTTAAGATAAGCTTAATAGTTGTCCCTCACAAAATACATACGAGCAATAACAAATTTGCTTTATATGAAATCTTGCAAATATCAGAGAAGATATATGAAAGACGATGCAATATCCAAAACTGTATCGAAAATTTTGCGATGCAAAAAAATAAAACTAAATATTTTTAAATCGCAAACGTAACATTGCTTTACAGTTCAAACATTGAAGTTTGGGGTAAATTTTATTTTTTTTTCTATCATATTTATTTGTCCTTCTTAAAAAAAGGGTGAACATTTTCTGCTTTGCTTGGCTGATATTTTTTGATTTCTAGTTTCCTGCTTCATGTGCAGGTTTGCTTTTATCTTTTCCAAAAAAAAAAAAAAAAACAATATGACTTTTTTAAAAAAATCTTACAAAAAAAAAGGGATTTGTTTTAACAAAAGATTATAATCTTTTGATTTTTCAAATAGTTTCCTTTGTTTCTCTTTTTATCCTTTTAAAAAGTTTGAATCAGAACAACAGAACAAAGTGTTTCGATTCACCCAGCAAATTTTTACCCTATGACATCGCAAATTCAAAAACAATGACATCTGACATCGTAAAGAATTCTTTACTTTTATGACAATTTTTTTTTTAATGTCAATTCTAATGCTGTTTTTCAAATACATGCATACTGAAAAAAATACTATTCTTAGGTTTTAAATGTAAAGAGGTCTGAACTTGCAGGTGAAGTTTTGCAGACAATGAAAAAAATGTTTTTTAACATTCCACATACAACCTTGCTCATAAGTCAGTTGTGCTAAGAAAATGACAAAAGTAGATTTTTCTTACTGCCTATGATATTTCCTTTCTAAAAAAAATTAACAACCAAAAATACCCGACCATATATCAATAGAGAATTTCTTTGCATGATCAGAAAGGCTTATTCCGAATCATCTCCTTGTTCCGATACACCCCGTTTTACAGTAACAACTTACTAAAGATAAAATTTAAAGTATTTTATATTCGCAAGGACACATAAAAGACTCTAGCAAATAAACCAATGATGAAGTAAACATTTTTGTAGAGAAGTTTGAAATTTGCTAGTTTGCAAAAATTTGCTAGGGTGGTAAGTTAATTGAATAAATTCTACTGCTTTTGCAAAAAAACTTTTAAAATAACAATTCAGGAAAAAGAAAATTAGAAAACTATATACTATACACATACATATACAAATCAAAAACTCTTTCAACTTTTTTAATTCATTTCTAAAGAAATGTTTCCCGTCCTGAACTTCTTACCTCAAACATCCCATCAATCCAGCCTCCATGTCTATGCTGCAAAGACTGAACTATTTCTAAGTCTAAATCAACATTTACACTGTCACCAACTTGAAATCCATTGATATTACCCCTGCCAGGCCCTTGACCTACAAAGAGTAATTTATTAATGAATACAAATTAAATTATAACATAAGAACCATTTCCGAAAAATACACATATTAGGCTCTACTTTTTACACACCCTTGTATGAAGTCCCACTAAAAACTTTTGTTACAAAATATTTTGTTACACAGCAGTGAATTGTTATTTGACAAATCAATATTTATTACATCACTTTCGGTGGCCAATACAAATATCAGTGACACAAAATTCAAAAATGAAACTTTATTTCATTCTTGACCTATATTGATTCTTAAATTAAAAAAGAAAACTTTTTATTTAAGCATCAAATAACATTTTGCTCACTCAAAAAAGCTTCACTTTATGAGACAGAAGAAAAAACCATTACATTTGATTCTACCACAGCTGCTGCAACTTTTATAAAGTGGAATTTAAAAAAATTGCGTTGGAGCAAGCTATGTAAGTTAGCTAGCTATGCAATCAGAGAAATTAATTTTAAGGAATTATTTATTGAAAATCAACTTAAATTGTAATGTAATTGAAGTACATTTTCAAACCCCTACACAGTGGACTCATGCTGCAATGGAATCTAATTAATGAAAAATGAATATTTAGAGTTTTTTATGAGCAACTTATCATGGAGCTTGTGTAAACTACTGGCTTGAAAAAGGATATTGTTTTAGAAGTGAAAGGCGAGGGTAAGTATCAGCTTCCTTATTAGCAACTGAGATTGAATACTTTTATTCCCAAAACCCTAAAGCAAACAAAAACAATATTCAGTGGAACCTCGTTAGTTAAAACAAACTCCAAGAGACCTTTAAAATCAGTTCGCCTTCACCATAGTTTGTCTCATCCAAAGAACAACAATAAACAACAAACAGTAAGACAGGTATGGGAAATGTAGTTCGTCTACACAATAATTTGGCTTAACCATGTTTCAATTAACAAGGTTCGGTTGTATTTCAGGATAAAGAAGTCTGATGCACCAAGATACTCCACAAAAAGCAGAAGTTCAACAGTCCTTTTTTTTTTAATCTGGTGTGCAAGCACGGTTAGGAAAACAAAAATCATGATCTGATTAGCTGCACAGCATTAATAATCATCATCTTAATCTTTCAGTGATGATTATTTATTGGTGCTGCACATTACAGTACTTATCATAACAGTAAAGCATTTTATTAGTGCTCCTGAAATGCTGTACCCACCAGTACTATTCATTCAAATTCATATCCTTCTGTTTTACTGATGATTCATTTTGTGCATTTAGAATACTACACAGAATTATGTAGTAACATTGCTTTTTCAATACACTATTTATTCATTACATAATGAGAGAAATGACAATACTTGGCAGAGAAATGGTTCAAAGCATTGTAAGGGCTGCGTATAAAGAGTCTAAAATAATTGTGTATATGCGATGGAAAAAGTTTTTTACACAAGCTATTTCACAACATGAAACTGACCTACACAAGGTGTTTTGAAATAATAATTCGCCTAAATGAATACTATTTTGTAATTACACTGCTCGACATTCAAAATGCAACACCAAGAAGGAGTGGTCAGAAATTCATGCAAATTTTACCGTAGACGCACGTCACTGAGTTATGCAAATGATATGAAATGCGCAGCTCTCCGACGCACGTGAAGTAAGATATAAGAGAATGAAGTTGAAAAGTGGGCTATGTTCATGTTGGTTTTTCTGCCAGACTAATTATCGGAGAAATTTGGTTTTTGTCTCGAAGGATACGTGTGATAGGAGGAAATGCCACGCCGTCCTCAACGAAGACACTTCCAGCATATAGACGACTTTACAAGGGGTATGGTGATCGGACTGAGAAGTGGAGGTTGGTCCATGCGTCAAATTGCAGCTGATACCCACATGGATGCAAGCACTGTGCATCGGCTGTGTCGGAGATGGTTGGAAAGAGGAAATGTAGACACATTGAGGGGTGCAGGTGCAGCCAGAGTGACGTCAGACCGCTTGGATCGAAGGATTCACCGACAAGCTGTGGCGGACCCACAAGTCACTTGTACGTCGATTCTGCAGCACGTGCAAGGTTCCCTGGATGTTCCTGTGTCGACCAGAACAATTTCCCGTCGACTGGTTGCACATGGCCTGCAATCACGGCGCCCGCTAAGAAGACTGCCATTGACCTTACAGCACAGACTCCAACGTTTGGAATAGTGCCGGACCAGAGCGACGTGGATGGCAGAATGGCAAACCGTAGTGTTCTCAGATGAATCCCTCTTCTGTTTGTCCAGCGATAGTCATCGCATACGTGTGTGGCGTCGACGTGGAGAAAGATCGAATCCGGCAGTAACTGTGGAACGCCCCACAGCGCGACAACGTGGCATAATGGTTTGGGGCGCTATTGCATACAATTTCGTATCACCTCTAGCTCGTATTCGGGGCACTATGACGGCCCAATGATATGTAGATAATGTACTGCGGCCGGTGGCAATCCCCTACCTTCAGGGTCTGCCAAATGCAATTTTTCAACAGGATGACGCCCGGCCTCACAGTGCTCGAATCAGCCAACATGCTCTACGAGGTGTACAGATGCTTTCCTGGCCACCATACTCTCCTGACTTGTCACCAATCGAACATGTGCGGGACGTGATTGGACGCCGTTTGCAGAACCTGCCACTGCCTCGTTCAGAGGACGAACTGTGGCAAATGGTTGAAAGCAAATGGAGAGCCATCCCTCAGGACACCATCCGCAGGCTTATTGACTCCATGCCTAGACGTGTTTCTTCGTGCATCGCTGTCCGCGGTGGTCCTACTTCTTACTGAGCCGACGCCGTCCTCGCTCTAAATTTTGCTTATTTATTCTGAAATAAATATCACTTATTGTACCATGCTGTCTCTGTCTTCTTACCAAATTTCATCAATTTCTGACCACTCCTTCTTGGTGTTGCATTTTCAATGTCGAGCAGTGTATATGACTTATATACAAATACAAAATACAAAAGATGACTACCAGCTACAGGCTCTAGGCCCAACTAGGCTGGTTCCTAGTCAAATTACAATCCAACAAAGATCCAAGGCCCTCTTAAAGCTATCAACTCCCTTATCCATAACAACCTCCTCCGGTAAGCTGTTCCAGGTACTCACAACCCTACTGAAATAGTAATTTTTCCTCACCTCTAGGTTAGCCTGAGACTTAAATAGCTTAAAACAGTGTCCCCTTGTCCTGCTTTCTAAACAAAAATTTAATTATAGTCTAAACGTGCCAGCAACAATTTCGACCTACTTTGACTACTATTTAAGACATTTTGGCTCTTTAATATATCGTGACCTGTGATCTTCTAAGTAGCATGCATGGCGTCTGGCAACTAAGAACTTTTTTTCACGATTGATTTGATGCGAAATTGCCTAAAAATGACTTAAAAATCACTATACTTTTCATTACAAGTGTGATGCACAATAAAAAACGCAACCACTCTTGGCTGCCAGACTTCCGGCTCAGAAGAGCATAGAGAAAGATATACTAAAGAGTCAGACATCTTAAAATGGTTGTTTTTTTCGACGTTGCTAGCTTTTAGACTATTAGTGATTCCCTTAAACTCACCTGAGTAGTAGCACTTCTCAGAATTTTAAGAGGATTTTTTGGATTATTTCTCCAACAGCTTCGGAAAATTTAAATGGTCATTTTACGTTTAGTGAGGATACAAACAGGTTATCTAATTTATTACATAACAGCTAACTAAAGAACTTCAAAATACATACTTTTGTGGCCTATTCCTACCTATAAATACCTTCCTCCCCTCTCCCTTCTGAACAATAAATTTTAACCTAAAGCAACAATTTCATGACAACAAATTTATAAAAATATTAATATCATAATTAAACCTACCAAGAAGTGGCAAATGATCTTTATATACAGTTCCACCTTTAGCATCATTCACAACTTTCAGGTCAGCCTGAAAAAAAAAGCAATTTTTAAAAATTTTTAACGGTTATAATTACACAATAGTTTTAAATTTGTACACCGTAAGTTACTCTCAAAGGGAAAAAAAAACACATAAGGGAGTAAACAAATGCAATGGGTCTGCTTAGGAAACAAAGTATGGAACTTCAATAAAACCTGAGAGAGAGACGGACGTCATTTCGAAATTTTACAGGGGGGGGGGGGGGCAAAGGGTGTATACACAATGTAAAATCCACCAAAAAGTGGCAAAAACCACGCCCACTTATATGTCAATACATTGATTTCCCAAAGTCAGGGGTTAGGGGGGGGGCAATTGACCCCCCTGCCCCCTAAATGACTGGCCTGGAGAGAGAAAACCTTTTTGAGAATTGTAACGAACTGAATCAAAGAAGGTAAGTGGTCAAAATGCACTTACGTGTTTCGGGAACTAAATGGTTAGAAATCAAAAATTCGGTTGTGGGAGGGTAAATGAATTGTTTTTCAACGCACATATTCAAACAGATCAGCAATATACATCCTGAAAAAAATTACTGAATATAGAAGCAGAACATCTGCTCATATTTTCAGACAAGTTTAAGCACTATTTTAAGTTGAGTGGCAAAAAACAACTTAATTGGTTCAGCAATCTATTGAGTCATCAGTCAAGGAGCTTTTCCTAAAGATGCGAGATGATTTTATAGATATTAAGGGTCAATATTGTCCCTCAAAACAGTCACAAGTGTCTCAGTAGTGCTAAATGAAAGTTTAAAGAACATAATAAGCAGTAAAATTTATAATGAAATGTAATTCAGTTTCTATCTTTGAAATATTACATAAAATAACTGAAATATTCAAACTATGCTGTTTTTTCTCTTCCTTGCGTTGATTAGTGAATGATGAGGACTTTGGCCATACATGAACATTATGAAATTTTGTTTAGTGTGACGTGATGATCAAGCAAACTATCAAGCAGGGATGAAAACAGCTCAAAATTAAAAAAGAGGAAAAATTGTGCAGCTTTGTATTCGGGTAGATTTTTAAAAGATATACTAAAAAAAACATTAATGCGAGATTTCCTCTTAATTTGTGAAGTGAAATCTTGAGTAAAATCGGCAGATTGAAGGCATTTTTAGCTTCTTTTAAAACCTCTTAATTGTACACCCCTTATTTCTTTTTAAGTCATCCACAACAATGTAGAAACCAAGAAAAAAATCTGGTATGAACCCCACACTACTTCCTTTTACGCATTAATTTCTTAGTAGTTGCCTTAAGTGTTAAAAAAAGTGCTTGGAGTGAGCAAGGTAACAATTCAAATATTTGCTCCCCTAATCTGCCACGAAACAATGCAAAAAATATTTTACAATGGTTAATTATCTAAATATTGCTGATTTTAATATCATTCAGTGAATTTTTCGCAAAATATTGCCAATAGCGCCAAGTTGAACCCAAATTCAAAAAATAAAATAAAAAATCGCCAAATTTGTCGCTAACTTGGCAATATGTCGCGAAGTTGGCGTCAAACACTTGGCGACCAAAAGCTTGGCGACATATTGCCAAGTGGTCGCGCCAATTCATATCACTTGAGTCTGCATTGAAATTAACACTGATTTACCCCAAAAAAGGGGTAAAACACCCCCTTGGGAACATTCGAATGCAACCACAAGGGGAGGTGCACAACTAGACCATCCTCAGAGCCTACATACCAAGCTAGAAGTTTCTAAGGCATATAGTTTTTGAGTTATGCGAGACACATACGCACATACATCTGCACATACAGACGTCACAAGAAAACTCGTCGTAATTAAATCGGGGTGGTTGAAAAGGATTTTTCGGCTGCTTATATGTTGGTAGGTACATATACACGTGCTGACAGGTCGAAAAAACTACTGAACATTCATTCGGGGGTGAGCAAAATCAAAATTTAGACTCAAATTTGAGTGATTTTTTTCGCGATCACAATACTTCCTTTACTACGTAAAAGGAAGTAAAAAAGCGGGGAAGGGGTGTAATTTTAGATGAATTAGATATGTGTTCCTCAAGAAATGAATTCTCTTAACTACTAAGATCTCTAATATTTTAACTGAATTTTCTTAATTTCTACTCCCTCCAACGGAAATTTATGTTTTTGGCAGCATGCCAAAATATAAATCATTAGTTTGCAGATAAATGAATGTCATTCACGAGATTTCAATCCTGCTGCATCCGAAAAAAAGTTCCATTATTTCGGAAGTTGAAGTAATTTCAACCACTACTACTTTAAATCAACTTATTTTAAGCTTTATTTTAATGATGGGTATTTTTTTTTTTTGTAAACTTGATGTAACAAAGTTTTCGATCATGAAAGGAGGGTCAATCCATGTCAAATCACCCAGGAAAACGGGATTTTGTAACCCATGTCCTCGGATTTTGATAAAACTTGGTGTATGTAATATTTTTATGGTGGTAAGTAACCATATGAATTCTTTTGCCCATATGTGATCTGGTTTTTGTTTTACAGGCCGTCAAACTTTTCAAAAAATCGCATTTTCTGTCAACCGCTAAGCCTAATCTGCGTGTATACGTATGTCTTCAGTAAATTGTGACGGGTGCAGAAATCTTTCAATATTTCCAAAAATTCTCAGATATGTTGCTGAAAGTATGAGGATTTAATAAAAAAATACTTGAAATTTATATAATATAATTTTGTTTGAATAAAATTTGAATAAACTACGACAAGCATTTTTTTTCTTGTGCAAAACATGAGGTTACTTAAGTGGCATTTCACGAAAAGGCGGAGGTCCTATTCAATAATGGAAGCATTCGAAATGAGCCTGAAGGTGTGTTCTATCATTGCCAAGAATAAAATTAGTGGTTTTTTTCGTTTTCTTGTTGCTGTTGCACAATATACACATTTCAGTATCAAAATTTTTGAAAAAAAGTTCTAGTCATTTTCCTAACCTAAATTTCAGTGAAAAGCAAACATACCTTTATTTTTAAGCATATTTACAGCCCTATTATGCTACTTAAAAATCATCTTAATCCCTTATTAAGCAGAAAGGAAAGTGAGAAATAATTTGTGACTCCCAAATTCAGTTGTCAAGTTCAGCAAAATATCAGATGCAGAAAAAAGATGTGCAAAACATGAATTCACTTTAGTAGCTTTTTATGAAGAGGCGGAGGTCATATTCAATATTAGAAGCATTCGAAATAAACCTAAAGGTGTGTTCTATCATTGCAAAGAACAGAATTAGTGGCTTTTTTTCGTTTTTTTTTTGCTATTGCACAATATATACATTTCAGGACCAACATTTTTGAAAAAAGTTCTAGTCATTTCCTAACTTAATTTTCAATATTTTTTGCGTAAAAGAAGCATAGCTCATGCTTTTGTAGCATAAAAACGTATTATATTTATTTTTAATGATTTATAATTGTATTGAATGTGCGAAGAAGAGATAGGATAGCACAATCTTTGAAGAAAAAATAACAATGAAAAATATGAGTTTCCGAATATTATCGGATTGTTTGTCTTTGAAGTGTTTGTGTGATCCTGTTTTTAGCAAATTTAAGGAATATACTGTTTGATATTTTAACGCTCGACCTTCCTTGCATTTACGACGTCGGACAGTACTTGTTGAAGTCACGTTATCATGAAATATTCGGAATACTTATTTTGTACATATTCAATCTCCTTTTGAAGAGAATAGTAACATCTTCCAGAATCTTATGTTACAGACCGTTTGACGTAGTTATTTCATCTAACATCTTACCATTTCTTGGTTATAGTAAAGATAATAGTCCTTTCTTAGGTAAAAGATAGTCTTGCTTCAAGTCCAGCATAGTCACTTACTTGAAAATTTTCAATTTTTTTCTTTTAAACTCCAATAGCAAGTGTCGAAAGCTGTATTTGCTCTTAACTGGATGCTGAAATTTCTAGTTTATTTTTATTGAATTATGACTGTCCGGGGCTCTAGCTTTTTAATTATCTCCTATTATTATTTATCAGCGCAAACCAACCTTCCTGATAAGCGAATCCAATGAAAAACAAACAAACCAAAACAGAAAACCCACTCGCATTCTTTATCCCTCTTATCACTATGACCCATATTTTGCTAAAATAAGAAGAGACCTGATACATGCGCAAATGCAAGGAAGGTTGAGCGTTAAAATATCAAACAGTATATTCCTTAAATTTGCTGAAAACAGGATCACACAAACACTTCAAAGACAAACAATCCGATAATATTCAGAAACTCACATTTTTAATTATTGTTTTTACTTTAAAGATTGTGCTATCCTATCTCTTCTTCGCACATTCAATACAATTATAATTCATTAAAACTAAATATAATACGTTTTTATGCTACAAAAGCATGCACAATGCTTCTTTTACGCAAAAAATATTGAAAATTAAGTTAGGAAAATGACTAGAACTTTTTTCAAAAATGTTGGTACTGAAATGTGTATATTGTGCAATAGCAACAAGAAAACGAAAAAAAAGCCACTAATTTTATTCTTTGCAATGATAGAACACACCTTTAGGTTTATTTCGAATGCTTCTATTATTGAATATGACCTCCGCCTCTTCATAAAAAGCTACTAAAGTAAATTCATGTTTTGCACATCTTTTTTCTGCATCTGATATTTTGCTGAACTTAACAACTGAATTTGGGAGTCATAAATTATTTCTAACTTTTCTTTCTGCTTAATAAGGGATTAAGATGATTTTTAAGTAGCATAATAGGGCTGTAAATACACATAAAAATAAAGGTATGTTTGCTTTTCAGTGAAATTTAGGTTAGGAAAATGACTAGAACTTTTTTTCAAAAATTTTGATACTGAAATGTGTATATTGTGCAACAGCAACAAGAAAACGAAAAAAACCACTAATTTTATTCTTGGCAATGATAGAACACACCTTCAGGCTCATTTCGAATGCTTCCATTATTGAATAGGACCTCCGCCTTTTCGTGAAATGCCACTTAAGTAACCTCATGTTTTGCACAAGAAAAAAAATGCTTGTCGTAGTTTATTCAAATTTTATTCAAACAAAATTATATTATATAAATTTCAAGTATTTTTTTATTAAATCCTCATACTTTCAGCAACATATCTGAGAATTTTTGGAAATATTGAAAGATTTCTGCACCCGTCACAATTTACTGAAGAGATACGTATACACGCAGATTAGGCTTAGCGGTTGACAGAAAATGCGATTTTTTGAAAAGTTTGACGGCCTGTAAAACAAAAACCAGATCACATATGGGCAAAAGAATTCATATGGTTACTTACCACCATAAAAATATTAAATACACCAAGTTTTATCAAAATCCGAGGACATGGGTTACATGGCCGGGTGAACTGACGTGGAATGACCCAGGAAAGAAAAAATACAAGAAGCGGAAAATCGCGGATCCGCAGAAGATTTTCATCCCTGATCAAGTGTACCACAAAGCAAAACAGGTTGAGAAGTGCTGATCTACATTCAGTTAATCAGATTTTTTTTTGAGGGTGAAAGACAGAGAATAAACCACCTACGAATGATTAGAAGGTTATTATACATAAAATAGTAAAAAATCTTTAATCTCTCCATGAGCTAGAAAGTTAAAATGATACACACAATTCAGAAAAAATGAAAGTCAACTTACCATTCCTTCAAAGCCAACACGATAGAGATTCTTTGCACCATTGTCCCACATAACATAGGCTGCACTGCGCGGACTAGCAGCACTCCAGTCCTGAATCTCTGTGACTTTTCCCCTGCGTCCGTTGCCTCCATCTTGATCCTCCCACTGCCAGTCAACCCCTCGCACCACTCTGGCACCCGGAAAAATACCCCGTACAGCAATCTTCTTACTCTTGCGCCTTGGATCGATCAGGACCCTAGAATTAATGCAAGAATCATAAGTGAAACAATCATAAAAAGAACAGAAGAAATTTGAAATCACATAAATTACTAAGTCTCACGCATCCCAAGCTAAAATTTTCGAGTATCAAAAATAAGAAGGTGGAAGTTCAAAAATAATAAAGACCAGAAAAGGAAACAAAAAAGATTCCTTGACTTTAAGGTTTTGCACTAAAAATATTTCTAATAGTGACTGAGTTGCTTTTTCAAAAAAAAAATGTTTTATTTTGGGTAGTACAAATGAATAAGCAATGACCAGTAACAGGTTCTCAACCCAGCTAGGCTGGTCTTAGTCAGTTTGTAAATCCTCAATTTTTGGCATTCATGAAACATATTACATTATTAACAGTACTATTTGAATATTTTTTTTCAACAGAATGAACTTTCAATTATTTACTTTAATACTAGTAACAACTGCAACAAGAAAACAATTGAAAATGCCTACAACTATATAGAAATAATTTATTTCAACTTCAAGATTAACCTGGAGTCTGAACAACTTAAAACAACAAGCTCTAGTTGTTAATCCTGCGAAAAATTAACCACCCAGTATAATAAATTTACACAACTGAATTATACTCTTGATACTCCTCTGCTTGACACTATACATATAAAGAATTGTAATTTCAGGTTAATAATCCAAATCTAGAAGTCCACTTATTAACCCAATAGCCCCTCTTAAGATTACACATTTTTCAGCTATCAAAAAATGCATTACATGATCTTCAAAAGCTGAAATGTAAGTAATTTTAAAATGTGAAGCAGGCCCGCAGTTTCAAATCTTTTAGGTTCAAAGGGTATAATCTCATTGCAAATACTGTTGAAAAATAACAAAAACCATGCTTAGTTATACGTAAACATATTAATTTCTAAAAGCAAGGGGCGGGGGGGGGGGGGGGAGCAATTGCTTCTTCCCAAACCCCTTAACGATGGACTTGATTTATAATAAGAGATTAGCAATTTGCATCAACAAAAACAAAAATAAATAAATAAGATGGTGAACATTTTGAAAATCGTTGGCAATGTTATGCATTCTAATAATACCATAGGAATGATTAGCGACAGGCACAAGACTCTGTAAGATTGATCCAAGTGGATTTATTAATTCTCTATTAAGAGTCCAAAAAAAAAACTATTCAACCAATCCAAATAATAACAATTTCCAAAAGGAATAAAACATTTTAACAGGAATCAATATTAAATGATTGGTTAGTTCCTTTTTTGAATTTTTTTTTCTTTTTTTATCTCCAAGAAATGTAGAAATAAAGAGAACTGGCAAATATTTCAAACCTTTCACTTCCAGGTGTCGTTATTCTGAAGAATCTGTGTCTTAAGTGATGTTTGTCTCCATGATAACATGTTGAACACAAATCATAATTGGTGCACTCAGCACACTTCCATCTAATGCCAAAAATTGGTTGCTGGCGGCAAGTATCACACATTGTGCCTTCATGTCTAATTCCTATAAAATAAATGAAATTTTATTCAATAGAAAAGACCTAAATTTAGGTGCAAAAGAACTCATTACACTAGAGAATGATTATTACAACAGCAAGATATTCAAGAATCATTTTCTAAAACTTAGTTAAGTTGTGATCATTACTAGGGGTGCTTGCCAAAGGTGTCATAGACTGTGCCACTGACATTTTTAGGATGACTTTTTTTTGTGGGGAGGAAGGGGAGCTTTTCCTTTCGGAGGTGTCATTGTGAGAATGTTTAGGAGCAGGGGTGCATCATTGCTCATGGGGCTGTAATGTAGTGTCTTTTCTACAGCCTGGGAATCGCACATTCCTATGCCAGTTCTCACGGCTGTGGATAGATAAGGCGACAGCTGGACGCCAGACCTTTCTTCTTACCGTGGAAAAAGATATTTTTTCTCACAATGGCCAAGTGGTTGGTCAGCTTGTCCAACGAGTTCAGGGCAGAGCTTGACTGAATGTCGATCTGCTAGGTTGTGCGTTTGGGTCTCCGTCAGGAGACACGAAAACGGCATTTTATCCGCCGGAATACCGACCCCGGATTTGTGAGGGAAGCAATCTCCCTGTTAATAGTCACGTCAGTGACTGTGAATACGAAAAAGCCAAAAGGGCTAACTTATGGAACACGTTGTATAGTATGTACCTTTGTATATATTGTAAAGTCCAGAATAAATATTTAGCCTAGAAGCAGAACTTTTTACTTGTCTGAGAACTACGACAGTATAGGGCTTTGTTACATAATCAGAAATTAATTTTAAAAAATATATTAAATGCAGTTTAAAAATTTTTTACCAGATCTTTTCAACTGAAAAAAACAGGCGTTTTATGTCATTATTTTTGACATTGTGGTGAAAGCTTACTAGTAGGAGGGGGAAAACTTAGGATATTCATTACAGACCCATAAGGAATAGATTTTTAAAAAATCCAGCTTTCCACTGATTACTTCTGAATTCAACTACTAAACCACTGGGCTATAACTCCTGCATTCGATTTCAAGTTTTTCATATTTTACAAAAGTACACTTTCAGTCCAGCATGTCACATTTACGTTGTAATCATTATCAGCTTATCTGTACATGTACAATCGTACATTTTTACTTAAATGCAGTCTATTAAAATATGTTACATGCAGTGATGAGTGACATGATTATAGTATGTATTTTTACTGGATATTTTATATTTAATTCAATGTAGTACATTATATTAGTGCTGTATAATAGAATATGTGTCCCCAAACCCTGTATTATAATCATGGTTGGCAAGTTTTTGACAGTCGGAGGTTTTATCCGGTTGTAACCGCGGTTTTTACCGTCATGTTAAAAACCACTTTTTGGCATGGTTTTTGACATAATTGTAAAAAACCTAAATTTCTGTCCAAAACATGTTTAAATTTGATATTGATAATTAAAATATATTTTCAAATGAATTTAACAATTTCTGATTTCAGACACTGAAGGAAACTTTTGGAGTTTTAGGTTATTAAAATAAAGTGTAATAAGCAATCCTAATCATAATTGAAGGGCTCGGGAGTAAATAATGGTAACTAGCAGTAAATAAAAAATCAACCATGGCTTTTGAATATGGCTTTATTGCTTCGAGAAATTACTGTAACAGGTTTTTTTATATTAAAAATGAAGTGGGTACATTAATTAAGTGCTGTGTGTCTTGGGCATACTTAATAAATTTTTACAAATGATTTTTTTTAATTTTAATGTGAACTAATAAATTTTAACTAATAAATAAATAAATAAATAAAATAGTTTGATCAAAACTATTTAGCATATTTGTACACTGAGTACTAATTAATTTAGTTTTGCTTTTACTCAAAAAAAAAAAAAAAAAATCACTTCAAATTCTGATGTAAAGATTTTTAGATTGATAAAATAGCTAATTAATAGTTATTAAAACATTTAAACAAAACTACTTTAAAAACTGGATTTAACTTTTAACTTTTTTTCATGGCATAACAAGTTAATTTAAAGGAATGAGAATTAATTTTCATTAAATTTATTAATTTAATTTTTATTAAACTTGACTGATAAGATAACTAATTGATAGTTTTTAAACATTTAAACAAAACTTCTTTAAAAACTGGATTTAAGTTTTAATATTTGTAACTTTTTTCACGGCATAACAAGTTAATTGAAAAGAATGCGAATTAATTTTCATTAAGTTTATTAATTTAATTTTTATTAAACTGGATTGATACTCTAAAATTTGGATTTAAGTTTTAATATTTGTACCTTTTTTTCACTCCATAACAAGTTAATTTAAAAGAATGAATTAATTTTCATTAAATTTATTAATTTAATTTTTATTAAACTTGATTGATAAGATAACTAATTGATAGTTATATAATCATATAAAAAAAACTACTTTAAAAGCTGGATTTAAGTTTTAATATTCAACTTTTTTTACAGCAAAACAAGTTAGTTTAAAAGAATGAGAAATAATTTTCATTTAATTTATTAATTTAATGTTTATTAAACTTGATAAGATGCATAAATTTTTATTTAATATTTTTCAGGATGAGAAACCTTATCTATATACATAAAAGACTACTTTTGTATCTGTATGTCCGGAGTAATCTTCCAAACTACTGGACCGATTTTAACCATTTTTTCACCGTAGATAGCTGCAGTAACAGGAAGCAGGATAAGCTATAATTTATTTCTAAAAAGCTTAGTTTAAAAAAGTTATTATGGAAAATAGTAAATTTCATGTAGTTTCCCCATTAAATGATTAAATTTTAAGTCCATTGTTGCAAAAATTTATTGCCTGGCAACAACAATATTAATAGTGATAATAATGAAAATGTGAACCAAGGCTTCACTGGAGTAAGTATGAAATTTATTGCTTTCTTAGGATTTTTAGATTCATCTGTGCCAATAATCGCTAACGGGGTAAATAAAAAGATAATTGATTTTGGCAACAGTTAGAGAAGAGAAAATGTTTATAGTCAAAAAATTTCTAAGTTAGGTACGTAAGATGTTTTCACCAAGGTAGTCACAAGGATATAACCTAATGATGGGACTTATTTTAAGTGTAATGTTTTGAAATACTTGACTCCAGTGCGATTGATATTGTAAATCTCCATATATTATTTCTCTAAGCCGAATCCTATACCCGGTCGAAACTCGCTCATTTCTTTATCGAATTGCAAGAAAATTCATGATTTTGAAGCTTATCCCGCGGGCTATTGACGAAAATTAGACCCACCCTCTAAAAAGTGTCGGTTCGTTTTTTATTCGAACTTCAATTTTCGGGCACAAAATTGACTCTATCTAGCGAAATAATTGTCGTATCGTCTCCATTTTGATTTCATTCGAAAGATTAAAAAAAATGCGTTCTTTAGAACGTTTCTCCGCTAGCGCCGCGTATCGAGAATCTCGAAAATCCACGTTTAAGCGACTTATAAGCGATTGAAGTTTGAAAAAGTTAAATTTTTTGCTCAACTGTCAAAATCGTTACATTGTTGTTCAAATCAATTTTAAATGCGACATTTCAAGCCAAGGCTTAGCTCGGTAAACCCTAATTGTAACTTTTATTGTTTCAAAATACTATGGTAGTTTTGCTATAACGTTAGTATTTAGTTTAGTAGTAGCCTTGGGTATTTGATTTTAATATAGGGTATCACTTTTGTAGTAGTTGTAAAAGTGAACGTGTCTTTGATCTCTTTGAAAAGTTGTCAGAACGACGGCAGTAGATGGCGATGTTGTGCAAATGAAGCCAATAAAAATTGTCGTATTAAATTTTAAGTTTAGAGTTTTTTTTTTTTTTTTTTGCGGAATTCCGCACGGGTCACCTAGTACATATTTATTTTAATTTACAGGGTGCGACCAGAGAAACTTGCTGATTTTAATTGGATGCTAATTAGCAAGGAGTGGTCAGAAAGGAGTGGGAAGAGTCTCATTTTAAAGAGAGGGTCCTGAAGTTTTGTTATTTCATAGTTTCCCTAGCAGCATCATCTCATCGGCCGATGATCGGCCATTCATCGAAACCCGATGAAAGTCTCATCGGCCGATGATCCAATGTGTCTCATTGGACGAGCAGAATCCGAGCAGCAAAATCCGATGAGATTTGGAGCAATTTATGAGCAGAACAGTCCCGTGCAGAGGAATTTCATCGGGAAACTTGATCGGAAGGATATCGTTTTCCGATGGAATATAGCTCATCTTATTTTCATCGGGAAAGTTGATCGGAAGGATATTGCTTTCCGATGAAAAGTAGCTCATCGAAAACCGTGCTCGGATACTGATCGGAACGATGTCATTGTGCGTTACAAGATCAGTTTACGAGGAGTTTGTTGATCGGTCAAGCAAAATCCGATGAGTTGATGCTACTTGGGTTAGTTGTCGCCATGCGTTGGACAAAGGAGCAACGAGCGTTCGCCGCCGAATCTTACTTTTCAAATAATCTTTCGGTGGTCACCACTCAACGTGCCTTCGAACTCGGTTCAAAATTCAGCAAGTTGTTCCCATTCTTGGCTGGGAATCGACTGTTTTGTGGGTGAAAACATTCAGGAAAAGTGAGAGTGGCAAACAGAGGCCCAGGAGGTCAACGGATTTCCAGAACCCTACAAAACTTCGAAAAAGTGAGGGAGTCGTTTTTGCGCAGGGTTGGGTTTTTGACGTCAAAAACCAGTTTTTGACATGACACGTCGAAAACCTGTCGAAAACCCGTCGAAAACCTGTCAAAAACGTCGAAAACGTCAAAAACCTGTCGAAAACTCAAATACAGTGGTTATTGAGATTTTTTATAAACATATAAGGTTTCTCATCCTGAAAAATATTAAATAAAATTTATGCATCTTATCAATCAAGTTTAATAAACATTAAATTAATAAATTTAATGAAAATTATTTCTCATTCTTTTAAACTAACTTGTTTTGCCGTGAAAAAAGTTAAATATTAAAACTCAAATCCAGCTTTTAAAGTAGTTTTGTTTAAATGTTTTTATAACTATCAATTAGTTATCTTATCAATCAAGTTTAATAAAAATTAAATTAATAAATTTAATGAAAATTAATTCATATTCTTTTAAATTAACTTGTTATGGAGTGAAAAAAAAGTTAAATATTAAAACTTAAATCCAAATTTTAGAGTAGTTTTGTTTAAATGTTTTAATAACTATCAATTAGTTATCTTATCAATCAAGTTTAATAAAAATTAAATTAATAAATTTAATGAAAATTAATTCGCATTCTTTTAAATTAACTTGTTATGCCGTGAAAAAAGTTACAAATATTAAAACTTACATCCAGTTTTTAAAGAAGTTTTGTTTAAATGTTTAAAAACTATCAATTAGTTATCTCATCAGTCAAGTTTAATAAAAATTAAATTAATAAATTTAATGAAAATTAATTCTCATTCTTTTAAATTAACTTGTTATGCCATGAAAAAAGTTAAAAGTATTAAAAGTTAAATCCAGTTTTTAAAGTAGTTTTGTTTAAATGTTTTAATAACTATTAATTAGCTATTTTATCAATCTAAAAATCTTTACATCAAAGTGATTTTTTTTTTATTTTGAGTAAAAGCAAAACGAAATTAATTAGTACTCAGTGTACAAATCTGCTAAATACTTTTGATCAAACTATTTTATTTATTTATTTATTAGTTAAAATTTATTATTTCAAATTAAAATTAAAAAAAATCACTTGTAAAAATTTATTAAGTATACCCAAGACACACAGCACTTAATTAATGTACCCACTTCATTTTTAAAATAAAAAAATCTGTTACAGTAATTCCTCGAAGCAATAAAGCCATATTCAAAAGCCATATGTTTGATTTTTAAAATGATATTTACCATTATTTACTCCCGAGCCCTTCAATTATGATTAGGATTGCTTATTACACTTTATTTTAATAACCTAAAACTCCAAAAGTTTACTTCAGTGTCTGAAATCAGAAATTGTCAAATTCATTTGAAAATGTATTTTGATTATCAATATCAAATTTAAACATGTTTTGGATAGAAATTTAGGTTTTTGACACTTATGTCAAAAACCATGTCAAAAAGTGGTTTTTGACATGACGGTAAAAACCACGGTTAAAACCGGATAAAACCTCCGACTGTCAAAAACTTGCCAACCCTGTTTTTGCGCTCTCCCAGGCATGGAGCTAGGAGTAGCTCCATGCTCCCAGGCGTTCGGCGCGTAAACACGCTGCTACTTTGGGGATTTTTGATTGGACACTGAGATGAATTCTTCACAACGAACTCCAGTTTCATCCCTACAAACTTGCTGTGGTTCACCAGTTGAGTGATAACGTCTCCTTGAAAGGTGACATACCGTGGCCGGCCCGCTCTTCCGATTTAACACTCTGTGGCTATTTTTTATGGGGGTATCTCAAATCGATCGTTTACAACGACAAGCCCCGGACCCTGCAACGAATGGAGAACAACATCCGGCTTGCTATCACCAACATCCCATCAGTCGATATGCTCGAAAGAGTGCAACAAATCTAGGGTACATAAGTGCATCATTAACAGGGGCCGTCATTCTTCCCGATGTAGTTTTTAAATCTAACTAATATAAAAATTCAGAATGGGTATCATATCTTATAAAAAGTAGTAAACTGCTACATGATGTACTTTTTCCTTAGTTTACTTTTCAAGCCTGCAAGTTTCTCCGTCGCACCCTGTACCAAGCTTATAACATTTCCGATTTACCTAAACATTATTTGTAGCTTGCATTTGTATTTAAGGTGTGTAATACAGTTTTTTAGTTTGTCCAGCCAGAAAAAATTGCCATTGTTTACAGAAGTAGCCATTGTGTGTATAGATATGCACTTTAATGTTGAAAAATTCATGAACGAGTATCACTAAAACACCATACCAGGCCGAAACCCAGGCAGGGCCAGGTACCCGGCTAGTATGTTTATAAAAAATCTCAATAACCACTGTATTTGAGTTTTAGACAGGTTTTTGATGTTTTCGGCAGATTTTCGACATGTCATGTCAAAAACTGGTTTTTGACGTCAAAAACCCAACCCTGATTATAATGGGTTTTTACCTTGGCAAACACAGTTACTTGTGCCTTTATGCAAGATTTATAAGTACGCTGTATTCCTTAGATTTAAAAGAAAAAAAATTACATTATAAAATAGAATAAAAAAATTGTGGTACAGAATGGGGGTTGGGGACATTCAATATCATTCTAGTGAGCATGGAAGGCTGTTTAAAGGCAGGTTTGTGTAAATTTTTATCTTTTGAAAAGTTATCAAGTTGTAAATAAACTTGAAGAAACAAAGATGGCGCATTGAGCGATGTAAAAAAAAAAAAAAAACACAGGTACAGAGAGCCTTAAAAAAAGTACCTTTGAAAAACATTAAACATGCAGACATAGGAGAGGGAAAAGGTGGGTGTGGGAGTTAAACATGCATGTGAGATAAGAGTAGAGATTTTATTCAAAAAACCTTCAGAGGAAGATAGATGAAGGAGAATGCATGTAATTACAGGGATTTTCTTTTTGCTTTCATTGTAACTCTTTGTGTCCGGTTTAAGCCACTAGTTTCAACTGTACATATTAAAGAGTTTTAAGCTAATTATTGAATAAGTAGCGTAAAACTACCATTTATCGGTACTTTTCCATTATACCGGCTCAAATATCGTCAAGCTGACTATTTGGCGACAGCACACAAAAGGTTACAAGCAGCTATAATCCGATAGATGTAGGTCATTATTAGCCACTTTATTGCTTGCGCCGGTACAATAGAATTGTATGCATTTATCTCCCATCAAAATAATTAAAATATAGAATCAAATCAAGGTAAGTTTTTTTTTCTCGAGGAAGAGAGAGAGTAAAGAATTAAATTTCAAATCAGGAAATATTGCAGACTTATGCAGCTAGACCTGTAGTTAGGGGGAAACCGTGGGAGACAGTCCTTCAAAATATTTAGCTTTTATTATATGCATGCAAATGTAACAAAAATTATTTTTGAACCAGCTTTTCTTTTTGTTAGTTCCCCTAAATATACTTTTCTAACTACTGCACTACATCCAGCTAAATTCAGTCTTCCATATTTTCTAACATTGAGTGACATAACCTCTTAACTTCGAAACCAGCTCATAAATGTGATGAAGTTGCCTAGTCATTGTTCGTTGTCAATAATTTGCATTACTTTGACAACCATCAGCTAAAAACCAGTGACATTCCTATATATATCAAGGGTGTATCAAAGATGCAAGCTGAGCTTTAATGAAAAGAGATACCACACTATTTTAAGCTGTGCCAATAAATGCATGTTTATTGACATTAAGTAAATAGTATTTAACTAAACAAAAGTGAAAAACACGAAATTAGTGCAGGAATAAAAAAATAAAAAACAAATGAATAACAATTCCGCTAAAATCAATGTCATAAGTTAATTTTTTACCAACAGTTTGCAAAATTACTTGTACATTAACTAATATACCTGTTGGTGCACTTTCGACGATTCGAAGATCATATGCTCCTGAACATCTGTAGTTTGCAGCTGTCCCATTGTCCCAAACAACCACTACTTCTTCGGGAGATTCAAAGTTTCGTACCGTGCCCAGGTGCCCCTCGCCTCCGTCTTGTTTTCCCCATTTCCAATCTGTTCCTCTCATTACACGAGCTCCAACACCTTCCATTGTATTCATTCTGGCACCACGAAAGTTACTCGCATTTCCAGGGTCCATAGTATGCTAAAAAAGTATGAAGCAATGACAATAGTGTACAGACATGAAATTCCAATGA